>JARDYH010000003.1:126323881-126476381 GCA_029215795.1 Anniella stebbinsi | reverse complement strand
TATGTGTCAATGGGCCCCAACAGTTGTCAGTGCACTTCAATACTGCTATAAAACAGTAGTGTGGCTCTTGCCTTTTATATACCACTTTCATACTGCTATATCCTGCTTGGTGTAGATCTGGCCCATGTTTTTGTATTGATATCCAAATAATGAACACAGATTGGTATGCTGGAGATTCTTGTTTTTCTCAGCAGCATTCTTGAATTTGTTAGACCTTTGTCAGTATATGGCCTTGTTGCCCATGGGCTCACAGAAAGATTAAGATGGCCTTGTCATGAAAACAGCATTTTTCTCTTTGCAAGTTAATAGATTTTGAAGAAATTTAAAAGCATTGTTATATTGACAACAATATGCCTTTGGGAACCTCACAAGCAAAATATGAAGGCAATAGCTCCCTCCCGCTCACGTTCCTCAGCAATTGGTATTCAGAGGCATACTGCATCTAATACTGGAGGTAGCCAATGATAGCCGTAAACTTCACAAAAATTAGAAGTCATCCCAAGTTGGTAGCCATCACTACATCTTGTGGTAGTGTATTCCATAGCTTAACTACCGTATTTCATCGATTCTAAGACATACTTTTTCTCCCATGTTTACATCTGTAAAAATGGGGTGCGTCTTAGAATTGATGGTGCCTTGCAATCGCAGGATTTCTCCCGCATTTTGTAGAAGGCACTAGCCCTAATCCTCCCACCTCCCCACTCACCTTGATCGCTGCTGCCTCGGCCTGGGAAGGCTTCAGGACTGGGAAAGAGGCCGCGATCTCAGGAAATCTCGCGAGATCTCGGCCTCCTTCCCAGTACTGAAGCCTTCCCAGGCCGAGGCAGCAGCGATCAAGGTAAGGGGGGAGGGGGGACTTGCGAGGGGGAGGTGGACTTGCAGGGCTTTAACCCTCCCCCTGCCTCTCCATCGCCATTGCCCATCCTCGCTGCCGCCGCCACCGCTCCATGCCGTTGTCAATGCTCGCCTCGTTACGAGACAAGCGCTGGCAGCGGCATGGACCGGTGGTGGCAGCAACGAGGATGGGCGATGGCGATGGATGTGAATGGGAAGGGGTGCTGAAATTATGGCGCGTCTTAGAATCGACGCAAAGCTTTTTCCCTGTTGGTAGCCCTGAAATTCAGGTGCGTCTTATAATCGATGGCGTCTTACATTAGGTGAAATACGCTTTCTTTTATCTATCATGGATCTCTCACCATTCAGCTTAACTGGAGGAGCCCAGGTTGAAGAATTATGAGAGACTGAGAAAAAGTTATCTCTGTCTCCACTTTTTGCACACAAGGAATAATTTTATACACCTCTATCATATACACCCTTATATATCATTTTTCTAAGCTAAAGAGCCCCATACATTGTAATCTTTCCTTATAAAGGAGTTTCTTCAGCTTCTTGATCATTTTGGTTGCTACTTTCTGCACCTTTTCCATCCTCTTGAGCTGTGGTGATCAGAACTGCATACAGTATTCCAAGTGTGTTCACAACATAGTTTTGTATAACAACAGTATGATATTGGCAGTTTTATTTTCAATTTCCTTCTTTATGATCCCCAACATGGAATTTGGCTTTTTCCACAGGAGCGGCACACTGGAGTTTTCGTTAGCGATCCAGCACAAACCCAAGATCCCT
Source organism: Anniella stebbinsi (assembly GCA_029215795.1). Classification (NCBI taxonomy): domain Eukaryota; kingdom Metazoa; phylum Chordata; class Lepidosauria; order Squamata; family Anniellidae; genus Anniella; species Anniella stebbinsi. The sequence continues at coordinate 126,474,755 of JARDYH010000003.1, read as the reverse complement.
TTCCCGATCAGTCACCACCAGCTTGGACACCATCAGTGTGTCTGTGAAGTTAGGACTTTTCAGTTGCAGAGATTTAACATATACTGAAAGCAGATCTATTGCCTGTAATGGAACTTTAGTCTCTGTGCTCCAACTGTTGTTTTTTCCCCTCAGTGGTGGTTTAGAATGTTACAAAAGAGCTGTCTTATGATCTATTTGGCGTTCTCCTTTTTTCTGCATCTTGCTAAGGAGGATCCGTTTATCACACATTATCCTTTATATAGGGAGGTATCTTTTTAGTCTCCATATTCAAAACGACAAAGAAAAACTATTTTACTGCACTGTGGACAAGGAGACAGTCAGGCTCAGTATAAGTAAAATAGATTTGATTTGGGATAGAAATGCCGTCCATTATTCCTGAATGGGTCCCATTACATTGTGTAAGACGAGAATAATAGGAAGGGGGAATATTTTTATTGGTTAGGAGCAGGGACAAATGAAGCAGGAAGATGCTTAATACTCTCTCTGTGGGCGAGGCAAATCTAGTAGGTAATAATGATGCAAATCCACTGAACACTTTGTATAAAGGATGCGACACCTGCCATCTCAGAGGAAATACAAACACTAATGAACAGAAATACATGGCTTAGCTAAAAATAAACAAAAAGGAAACAGAAATCTATGCTTAATTTTTCCACACACAAGCTGTTCAAACAGCTAGGCATAATACTAGAATGCAGAGTGTGTCAACAGGAATGGCCTTGTTTTTGCATGGTTTGAACTTGGCAGTAGAAATAGTAGAATGGTTCGTAACATTAGCACTGAAAGATTTATATCCAAATATGCTTAAGGATCAGGGGCAGTAAGGGGAAAGATCTCCCCTAATTTATGGACAAGTATATCTTGACCTGAGATTGGCAGGTAACTGTTTTAAGCTGATGTGATGAGGCTGTCCTTGACCCTTTTCAGACAACACGCTAAGCCATGGTGGTTAAACATTTTGAGCTAAACATTATGGCTTAGTGTGTCGTGTGAACCCTGGCTTAGAGTGTCGTGTGAACCATTCTACATAATCACATTCTAAACATGCTCACTAACTATTTGCTGCAAAAACGTTAGTGGCCTAACCATGGCTTATCCTATTGACTGAACGGGCCCAATGAAGAACAAAAAGTCCATGATCACTGTATTGCTTAACCATGGAGCTTTGAAAGGTCAAAAGATAACCATCCTCTTTCAGTTAAGTTCTGTTATGCTTGTTTTGTAGAAACAGTAGGTTTTCAATAAGATAATTTTATACAGTTTCTCCCCCACCCTCCATCCTCCATCTTCCAAATCCCTATCTCCTTACCCTTAACATAATGATGTACATGTGAACATAGTAGGACTTTCTTTTAAAAGGCAAAAAGGACTGAAGTTATCAATTGTATAATTCTTCTAAATCCTGTTCTCCCTGCTAAAGATGTTGGAATAGAACACAAGTAATAAATATTTCACATCACCCAAGATTAAACTACCCTGATACACTCTTGTAAATTGAAGTGGCTGCTGCTGATGTTTAAGGTTGATTTTAAAACATGTTTTTGGCAGCATTGACATCTAGATAAATTTTGCAACTGGCAAGACAAATGCTATACGTTTAATGGTGGAAGAAAGTAGCTCCTCTTTCTCGCTCAAGAAATTTATGTTCTCTACAGCTTCTAGCTATACAGAATGCTATATACTCTGATGTCGTCTTTATTCTCATCAGAGTCCCAGCCAGAATTATCCACTGAATTTAAAAAAATTGAATTAAAAGATAGCAAATCGCAAGAGGGTTTGGGCAACAAACAGATAAAGCAGTCTTTCTTCTTTGAGACTTCAATTTTTGAGAACAGCCTAGGGTAATGAGTGAAATTGGTTTATTAGTTTCACTTTGGTCACTGGCTAACATCATTCCACATCCCAAAAATGCCACATTTAATTCTGCCTGATTTGGAATAATTGACCGATCAGGAGCAAGACCCATGAAGTGAGCTTTAAATTACGTTGTACCCCTAAGGGAGTTGATTGGTTGAGAAGGGTGCTAGTGTAGGTAGAGTTGTATTAAACCGCTCTGTATATTCCATTCAGCCTGTCATAATTATCATGGCATTCTAATGTAGAACTATGTATGTTAAAGCTAGGTAACATAGAATTATATGTTGCTGCTACTCAAGTTAATTTGGGTGTAAGTAAGCAACCGACACTGTATATATTCATCTGAGTTTATTTAGCTCATTTACTATAACTGTGACATATTTCTCTTCATTGAATGTCAGCGTTTGTTGCCAATTGCATGTTTTTATATTACTGATTTAAGTAACAATAATGCAGTTTTCTGGAGAAAGCAATTGCTAATGGTATGATATGCTTTTTCATCTTCAACACTGCTGGTATTTTTAGTATTGTTACTATTTTAAAATGAATGAATGAATGAAATTTATTTGCGGCCAAATATATTTTAAAAGATATGCGAGAAACCTCCTTTTTCTTTGATAAATATAAAGATACATAGACAAAAAGTGAGTACATTTTATAAATGTAGAAAGCTGACATGTATGATATACAGGTTCAGTTTGATATAAAGCCAATTCATGGTTTGAACTAACCATAGTCTAGAACCAGACCAGTTTCTAAATATGTAATAGGCAAACTTTTGGATTAGAGCTGCTTGTCTTGCATTTTATATTCTCTCACCGTTCCCATCTTTCTCCATGGTATAGCAACCTCTGAAGATGGAGTAAGATCCATAACTAGTTTTATCAGTTTAGACATCATACCAAACCATAGTTAATCATTTAAGAAAGCTTAAGGAAAAAGTGGGTGGCATGATACCTGAATTGATTCACAGCAGTCTAGCTGTTATCAATATATTGTTTCCTAGAGATGTTAGGAATCCTGACTCAGTACAGTCAGCTGGAGTGCATGACCTTTTAAAGTTGATTATTTATTTATTTATTTATTTTATTTACAATATTTATATACCGCTTCCCACTTAAGAATTTTGGATCGGTGGACAAATCGACTAAAAGAATAAAACAGAATAAAAACACATCAAAACTACATTTTATAAGAAACAAAGTGTAATGAAACAGTGGATGTTTTCAGGAGGAAGGAACACAAAGTTGGTGCCTACCTGACCTCCAGAGACAGGGAATTCCAGAGGATGGGGGGCGATCACACTGAAGGCTCTTCCCCCAGTAGACTCCAACCGGCAGCAGGTCCATGTGGAATTACCAGGAGCTTGACTTCAGTGACCAGACAGGTTGATAGGCAATCAGGCGCTCTCTTAGGTATCCTGGTTCCAAGTTGTTTAAGGCTTTGTACACTAGTACAAGAACCTTCAACCTGTCCCAATAGCGAATAGGCAGCCAGTGCAGTTCCCTCAGCAAAGGAGTTACATACTGGAAATGGGCAGCTCTGGATGACAGCTGAGCTGCAGCATTCTGCACTAGCTCCAGCTTCCGGAGCAGCTTTAAGGGCAGCCCCAAATAGAGCGCATTGCAGTAATCCAATATTGAGGTTACTAATGCCTGCACCACTGTGGCCAAGCTATCACTGTCCAGGGTAGCTGGCGAACCAGATGAAGCTGGTAAAAGGCACTCCAAGCCGCAGTGGCCACTTGCGCCTCCAGCAACAGAGATGGATCTAGCGTACCCCCAAACTATGAACCTGGTCTTTACATTCCTATGCTACAAGTCTACTACTGAATTACAGGAATGTTACCAGATGTGATAATCATATATATATATATATATATATATATATATAATTTATTAAAGAAGGTCCACTGGCTTCATGTTAGTATCAAGTTCTATTGCAGATGTTGGTGATTACCTTTTTGAAGCCCTACATAGCCTGGAACCAGGGTATTTCTCCTGTAGATATCTAAGGTCATCAGTGGGGAAGCTTTATTTGAGACACCTGATCCTTCCAAAGTAATGAACATGGGGAAAAGGAGCAGAGCTGACTTGTGTTGTGAAACTTGCTCCATAGAGAAGTTCATTAGTTTAGTATGCCTGTGGCATATTGGCAATGATATTCCCTTTTGAAGAAGAATGTTGGGGAATGATTGTAGGTCTATGGATCATTGTGTGTGCGTACACACACACTTATACTAAAAATGAACCCAGGTGATGAGTTATGATAGCTGTGTAGCCAAAATTAAACAACTAAGAAACAAGAGGGAATGTATCAGCTGGAGGGAGCCCCAGGTGTAGAAAATCAAAGGAGGATGCCAGATATGACCCATGGCATCTTGGATCCAGCCTGCATCTTCCCTGCCTCTGCCCTGCCACATGTACAGCAGTTGGGCAAAAAAAGGAGAGCTCCCATTCTCCTCCCCACATGTTGCCAATCCCCTAAAATCACTCACCAAATGGCAGTTAGACTTAGAGAAAAAGTCCTATCCGCACTTTTGCTGCACATGGTGGGAGGGCGGAGTTGGCTGGAAGGGGAACAGGAGAAAGAGGTATGAGAAGAGAAAGAGAGAGGAGGTGGTGAAGAAAGGGGGGCATGACCAAAATTTGTTGTCCTATTACTAGCTCTGGCTCCACTGACTTCTGGTGTACAGCCCTCAAGAGATTTCTGCTCAGAAATACAGCTCTTGGCAAAAAAAAAAAAGGGTGGGGTGGGGTGGAGTGGGGGAAAGCCACATAGTAGAAGCAAAATATTAGTCTGTTTTGGTGTCATATATGATCTCTGTCCATGTCCTCATGAGTAGAAGGCCTAGGGAATGCACTAAAGACAGTACAGGACCTCAAGCTAATGGCCTTTCTGAACTTTCTGTGCTTAGTTTAGCACCCTTTTGCCATCTTTTTCAATCAAATACAGATTTCAATTGACTTAAAACTAATTAAAGATCAATATAATGTTTCCAAGGCTGGGATTTCTAGGTTGCAGCATTTCAGCTCCTAAACTAAAGTTAACTCTTCCATAAAAATCCTGATCACCCTCGAATCAAAAGTAGATAAAACAGATAAATTTTAATCCTTGCTGTTTTAAATTTGTATTTTAATCTGTATTAATTCCTGCTGCTGGTTTTATTCTGGTTTTATTCTGGTTGTGTTTTTAGATTGTATGTTATTTGTTGTTTTTGGATTGTGGCTTATTTTATATTTTTAAAATGATTTTATGGTTTTAATTTTTGTGAACCGCCCAGAGAGCTTCGGCTATAGGGCGATATAAAAATGCAATAAATAAATAAATAAATAAATAAATAATAGTTGCATCTGTATGGCAGTTTTGCTTGCAGGTTTATGGATAAATGTTATAAAGATCTAAGGCAACAAGGATTTCAAAAGTTTAGTCACATTTTATTTTTTAAACAGTGCATATGCTAGTAAATATTGCAAAAAAAAGACTGAAGTAGTGTCGGCCTGTTTAACATAAAAGGAATAGTGTAGCAGGCATACGTGATTGCTTTCAGCAAACAGTGGAAGAGTGCTTTGGAGTCAGATGAGACATACTTAATTTTGCAATTAAGCCGGTGGTATCAATTCATTAGGGTAGTTGGCATTGACCCTGTTGTTCTTCAGGCATTGTCTTTAAGGTCAAAGCAAAAATAACTAGGAGATAAAATCAATAATATATTTTCCTCCTATATTTGAATAAAAATAAGAGGATAGCAAGATCAATAAAAAGGTAATGATCTGTGGTTGGATATGTACAGTTAACAGCCAACTTCACATTGACACAGGGTGGGAATAAAAGTGATGGCTATACATGTTAAAAGGATATGCTGCAATAAACGAAAACAAAAAAAATTGCTTGTTCATTCACTTATTATATATAATAACTCTGTGTGTGAATATTTACTATTTATCATTAGAATATCCCCTAAAGCCAAACTCCTTTTATTTTTATATGTTCCATTTATTCACCGCACTTCACTATAGTTTAGCTTTCACAGAGTAAGCTAATACTGTTCTTTTCCTGTTAATAACTGCTAGTAAAATATAGTGGAGCAGCAAAGCTGCATTACATGTGACAAAGGAAAGCCTGCCTATAGTGATCCATGCTCTGATAAGCTCCATAAGAGAAGTATATTATCCATAAGAGAAGTATATTATTCATCTACAAAAGAGAGAGTCTTTTCTTTGGTGGTGGCTGACTTTGAATACTCTCCCATGGGAAGTATGTCTGGTACTGCCATTGTATTCCTTTTGGCACCAGGTTATTTGTTTTTTATTATGTCTAATATTTTATCTGTTAAACAACCCTGAAATCCTTTTTCTGGATGAGAGTGCGGTTTATACATTTTAAAAATAAATAAGTTATGGGATACAGTGATGTCCAAGGTGGTTGACACAATCATGCCTAAAAGTTCTTCCCTTCTCTTCAGAGCCCATGTAGCTCCTTGGTATACATCTGGGCTGAGAGCAATGAAGCTAGTGGGTCAATGGCTAGAACGCAATTAGAGGAAGGCTTATGTCAAACCCGATTGAAACAAATATATGTTGGTTGTTCTTGGCCAGGTGTACTCAAGCAAGTGGACACTGATCTCTTCCAACACTCTTGGATGAAACTGATTTTCAAGAATCATTTCTGTCCATCTTCAGTTGTAGTTTTGGATCAGGGATCTGGAGGCATTGTATTGCAGTGGTTCTACTCCTACTTGGATGGTTGATTGCAGAATGATTGCTGGGGAATGATTGCTCTGTCCTGTGGCAATTATGGTATGGGATTTCACAGGCCTCTGTTTTATCCCCCGTTCTTTCAACAACTACATGAAATTGCTGGGAGAGTTTACCTGGCTATACTGCTTGTGGGTAGTCTATGCAACTGAGTGTTTTTATTCAGCCTATTTTAGAGGATGTTCTACTCCCCTAAAGGATCAGAGGGTGTTCTTGGTTCCAGCCATGTCATTGGAGGCATAGATAGCCATGGTGGCTCAGAGTGCCTTGTGGTGGTTATTCATGCTCTGGTAACATCCCATTTGGATTATTGCAATACATGAAACTTGGGGCTGCCTTTGAAAGCGGTCCAGAAATTTCATCTAGTCCAAAACTGGGCAACTAGATTGTCCATGCGGACTGGCAAGTATGATCACATTGGCTGCCAGTCTATTTCTAGGCTTAATTCAAAGTGCTGGAGGTTTTAACCTTGAAAGATGTAATAAATAAATAAATAATAACTCTTCAAACAGCTTGGAGCAAGGTTACCTAAAGGTGTGTCCCATACCATATTTACTTACCATATGAGGCACATGTTTGTTTGTTTGTTTATTTGTTTATGTGTTTGTTTATTCTTATTTTGTTTACAATATTGATATGCTGCTCCACATCTAAACAGATTCCAGAGAAGTGAACAATAAAAAAAAAAGGAATAACACACAATACTAAAAGTGTTTTTAAAAAGAATGCCAATAAAAATCATGGCTGCTCAATTGGGGAAGACTTGTTGAAGTAAAATGTCTTCAGCAGTTACTAGAAACAAAACAATGCTGGCAGGGAGTTTCACAGAAAGGGAGCCACAACACTGAAGACTCTACTCTGGGTGGATCTGAACTGGGCCATAGGTCCAAGCAGAACCACCAGGAGCACCTCATCTGCTGATCTCGGTGAATGGGCAGGTTGGTAAGGGAGAAGGCACTCTTTCAAGTATTCTGGTCCCAAGCTGTTTAGGCTTCATATACTAGTAACAAAGCCTTAAACCTGCTCCAGCTGCAAATAAGATAGAGAGTGCAGTTTTCTCAGCAATGGAGTTACATACTGAAAATGGGCAGCTCCTGACATACGTTGTATGTTTTTGCTGTTTTAATGTTTGTATATTGTTTTTAATTGTTTTTAATCCTATGTAAACTGCCCAGAGAGCTTCGGCTGTGGGGCGGTATACAAATGTAATAAATAAATAAATAAATAAATAAACAGCTGAGCTGCTGTATTCTGTACTGCCTAGATCCAGCTTCCGTACCAGCCTTGAAGTCAGCCTCATGTAGATCGTGTTGTAGTAGTAGTCCAGTCCTGAAGTTACTAGCACCTGTACCACTGAGGCTAAGCTATCCCTGTCCAGGAGAGGCTGTAGCTGGTGTACCAGTTAAAGCTGGTAAAAGGATTCTCCAAGTATCCCCACCGAATGAGGCAAAGTGGGTGGCTACAAGAAAGAAGACCTTATCTGTGGTGGCACCTCATCTGTGGACTGCCCTCCCCAGAAAGGCTTACCTGATGCTTACATTATTGTTTGTTTGATTGTTTGTTTTTATACCCCCACACATTTTAGAAAGTGTTTTCAGTGCTTTTAGATCTTTCCAAAGCTTTATCCCTGCTGCTGGTTTTACTTTTGATTTTATCATATGCTGCTGCTGGTTTTGTCTGAAGGACTAAAAAGCTGGGGGGGGGGAGTTTTCATTGGGCAATGTAGGCAATAGGCAAGTTTCTCTAGGGAGGACACTCCACAGTCGGGGTGCCACCACTGAAAAAGCCTCTCCTTAGTAGCCACCCACCTCACCTTATTTGGCAGGCAGACCTGGAGGACGACCTCTGAAGATGATCTAGGCATATATATATATATATATATATATACATACATACATACATACATACATATATATATATACATCCATGGAAGAGAGATCTATCGAAGTCTAAGATAGATTGAACGTTCATATTTAGAGGCAGTGTACATCTGAAAACCAGTTGCTGGAGACCAGACAAAAGGGCCTTCATGCCTAGCTTGCAGTTTTCTTGGAAGCACCTGGCTGGTTCATGTTCAAACCATGATGGTGGACTTGATGGATTTCTGATCTAATTCAACAGGGTTTCTATGGGTTTTCATGAAGCTTTACAAGGAAAGCATAGGTGTAGTTGCTGCTTTTTTATATACCAAAGAGGAGCTGAAAGGAGATAGATTCAGTTCCTTGAAGGGAAATAGTAAGGTTGTAATGCAGTGAAGCAAAATAAAGGCAAGTAAGAGCATATGCGTGTTTGGAAGGGGGCGGCTTTGGCTGAATTGCTGGAAGTGTAGCTGAGTTATAGGACATATTGCCAGAGACAGGAACGGTTTAATAAATCAATCAGTTGAGAAGGACTATTTTAATTCACCATTTTTTAGGATATGGAAAGATTCTGAGGGAACATTTCCTGGCTACATTTTTGGGTTGGAGATTATGACATATGGGCTAATTTGTTTTAACAGGACACTGTCAGGATAGATTTACTGGTCCCATGAGCAGTTCCTTTCATCTTGAGTACAGTATAGTGTCAGCCTGACACAGAGAAATCCCTAGCTTCTGTGTGTAATTCATTCTCTTTAAAGGCCTCTGGAAATGCTAGCCTAGGCCTTGGAATGTTGCCAGTAGAAACACACAGGCCTGAGGCAATGCCATCTGCCAAAAAAGGGAGAAAAAGAGGGAGAGACCATCCTCATCAGTCCTTCAGTTTTTGCAAAAAAAAACAAAACTTGTATTTGCCCTGATTTGAGTGATGCCTTTATCATCTGGGTACTTTTGGGCCTACAAATCTTCTTAGAGTTATGGGGACAGCATAAAATAATTTCACAAGCTGTTGCTAAAAGGTTCACCTTGATAATTAGGTAAGTCAGCAAAAGGAAAGACAATTCAAGTGACAATGACTCCACAAGTCTTGTTTCCTGTGTGGCCCTGAACTATACTGCCCAAGTTCAACCTTCTGCGGCCTGGGGATTTCACGGAGACTGTGCCAGTATTTTAGCTGCATTCTCTAGTTTACGTCTCCAGTTCTCTCTACATCATTTGTGTATGTTTCAGAGTCAAACAGCTAAAGAGAGTGAGGAACTCTGATGGATAAATACAAAGCATTGACGTGTTTCAGTATAGACATGGAGCCTAAGAGATGGTAGGAAGGCAGGAAAGGGACAGAGATGGATGTCTGAGGGGCAAGTTGAAGATGTTTGTGTATGTAAATGAGTTTATGTATGTATATGTGTGAGGGTGTGTGTGAGAAGAAAGAGAGACATAGACAGAGAGAGACAGTGCACAAAAGAAGGGCATATGTTAATTGAATTTTACAGGACCCCAAAGTACCTATAACAGCATAACAGTGAGAGCCTATAACAAGATAACATAGTCCCTGTTCGGACATAACAGCAGCATCTGCAATAATTCATGGGTTAACCCATGAATTACAGGGATGTGTGCTACTTGCAAGCCACTTTTCAGGAACTAGCCTCAAACGCGGCATTCATAAATTGTTTCCATGACATTCAAACCCAGGCACTTGGGCTTGTTCATGAGTTAAACAACCCCAAGTTAACCCATGTTTTTTCTTGATTAACCCATGAATTGTCACCAGATGCTGCCATTATGTGTGAAAGGGCCATATGCTCTCTAACTGTTAAGAGTGTTGTACTTGGACTGGGGAAACCCAGGTTCAAATACCCACTCATGTGTCACTGACTTTGGGCCAGTCAGAATCTCACAGCCCAATCTACTTCATAGGGTTCTTTTGAGGATAAAATGAGGTGGGGAGCACTGTGTATGTGCATTGGAATTTAAATGTAATTAATAATGAAAATGTAAAGAATATAAGAAGAGTCCTAGTGGATCTGACAAAGTCTAGCATCCTGTTTCTGAATTGGATTAGTAGCCATTGATAGACCTATCCTTCCTGATTGTGTCTAATCCTCTTTTAAAGCCATCCGAGTGGCCACCATCTTGCAACAACAAATTATATACATGTATTATGTACAGAAATGACAGAAGTACTTCCTTTGGTCTGTCCTGGCTCTCCTGAAAGTCAATTTCCTTGTATGACGCTGTGGTTCTGCAGCATCCTTTTTGAGATGCAGTAACCAGAACTGCACATAGTATTCCACCATATATTTGTATAGACCTGACAATTTTACACCAGTATTTCTGTTTGCCCCAGAATATAATGAAAAATGAATCATTAATTGCACGTCAAAAACATACTATTATTAATGATTTATATGGGTGGGCAATGTGGAAACCCTATATTGGCTCCATGTGGTATTTATTTATTTATTTATTTATTTATTACATTTGTATACTGCCCCATAGCCGAAGCTCTCTGGGCGGTTTACATAGGATTAAAAACAATTAAAAACAATATACAAAAATTAAAACAGCAAAAACATACAACATACACACAATCTGTACATTTAAAAACCACTTCAACACTTCAAAAAGCTACAAAAACCAAAACAAAACAAACCCAGGCTCCTCAGATATTGCCAAATGCCTGAGAGAAGAGGAAAGTCTTGACCTGGCGCCGAAAAGATAACAATGTTGGCGCCAGGCGGGCCTCGTCGGGGAGATCGTTCCACAATTGGGGAGCCACCACAGAGAAGGGCCTCTCTCTTGTTGCCGACCTCCGAGCTTCCCTCGGAGGAGGCACTCGGAGGAGGGCCTTAGATGTTGAACGTAGTGTTCGGGTAGGTTCATGTCGGGAAAGGTGTTCCATCAGGTATTGTGGTCCCAAGCCATGTAAGGCTTTATAGGTTAAAACCAGCACCTTGAACCGGGCTCGGAAACATACAGGCAGCCAATGCAAGCGGGCCAGAGTAGGTCTTATATGTTCGAACCTACTGGTTCCAGTTATCAATCTGGCCGCTGCATTTTACACAAGCTGCAGCTTCTGAACCACCTTCAAAGGCAGCCCCACGTAGAGTGCATTGCAGTAATCTAACTTGGAGGTTACCAGAGCATGGACAACTGAAGCCAGGTTATCCCTGTCCAGATAGGGACGTAGCTGGGCCACCAACCGAAGTTGGTAGAAGGCACTCCGTGCCACTGAGGCCACCTGCGCCTCAAGTGACAGAGATGGTTCTAGGAGAACCCCCAAGCTACGAACCCGCTCCTTCAAGGGGAGTGCAACCCCATCCAGAACAGGTTGAACACCCTCCATCCGGTCAGCGGAACCACCCACCAACAGCGTCTCAGTCTTGTCTGGATTGAGTTTCAGTTTATTAGCCCTCATCCAGTCCATTGTCACAGCCAGGCACTGGTTCAGCACATCCACAGCCTCACCTGATGAAGATGAAAAGGAGAAATAGAGCTGCGTGTCATCAGCGTACTGATGACAACGCACTCCAAAACTCTGGATGACTGCACTCAACGGTTTCATGTAGATGTTGAACAGCATGGGGGACAAAACTGACCCCTGCGGAACCCCATACTGGAGAATCCACGGGGCTGAGCAATGTTCCCCAAGCACCACCTTCTGGAGCCAACTCACCAAGTAGGAGCGGAACCACTGCAATGCAGTGCCTCCCACTCCCAACTCAGCCAGTCGTCCCAGAAGGATACCATGGTCGATGGTATCGAAAGCTGCTGAGAGATCAAGGAGAATCAACAGAGTCACACTCCCCCTGTCTTTCTCCCGACATAGGTCATCATACAGGGCGACCAAGGCTGTTTCCGTACCAAAACCAGGCCTGAAACCCGACTGAAATGGATCCAGATAATCAGTCTCATCCAAGAGTGCCTGGAGTTGGCTCGCAACCACCCGCTCCAGGACCTTGCCCAGGAATGGAACATTTGCTACTGGCCTGTAGTTATTAAGATTTTCAGGGTCCAGGGAAGATTTCTTTAGGAGTGGTCTCACTGCCGCCTCTTTCAGGAGGCCTGGGACCACTCCCTCTTGCAAAGAGACATTAATCACTTCCCTGGCCCAGCCAGTTGTTCCATCCCTGCTAGCTTTTATTAGCCAAGAGGGGCAAGGATCCAATATGGAAGTGGTTGCACAAACCTGTCCAAGCACCTTGTCAACATCCTCGAGCTGCACCAACTGAAACTCATCCAAGAAAACAGGACAAGCCTGTACTCTGGATACCTCACTAGATTCACCTGCTATAACACTGGAGTCTAAGTCCTGACGGATGCCAGAGATTTTATTCTGGAAGTGCCCAGCAAATGTATTACAGCGGGCCTCAGATGGTTCTACCATGTCCTTGGGGCCAGCATGTAAAAGCCCCCGGATAACTCTGAAAAGCTCCGCTGAGCGGCAGGTTGATGATTGAATAGTGGCAGCAAAGTATTGTTTTTTTGCTGCCCTCACTGCCCCTGAATACAGCTTACCATAAGCACTTACCAGTGTTTGATTGCATCCATCAGGAGTTCGTCTCCATCTGCCCTCAAGCCGTCTCCTGTTTTGTTTCATCACTCTCAGCTCCGGGTTATACCACGGAGCCGTTCGAACTCTACACAGGAGAGGGCGCTCAGGAGCAATCGTGTCAACTGCCCGGGTCATTTCTGCGTTCCACAGATCAACCAGGGTTTCGACAGGAGAGCCAGCCCTATCAGCCGGAAAACTCCCCAGAGCCCTCTGGAAACCATCTGGATCCATTAGCCTCTGGGGACGGACCATCTTAATGGGTCCCCCACCCTTGCAGAGGGGAAAAGCCGCTGTAAGTCTAAACCTCAGCAGGTGGTGATCTGACCATGACAGAGGGGTTGATGTAAAGTCCCCCACTTTCAGATCCCCATCTCCATGTCCAGTTGAGAAAACCAGGTCTAGAGTGTGCCCTGCTACATGCGTTGGGCCGATGGTATGTTGGGACAGTCCCATGGTTGTCATGGAGACCATGAAATCCTGAGCTGCCCCAGATAAAATGCCCTCGGCATGAATGTTGACACCCCCCAGAACCAAGAGTCTGGGGGACCTCAACAGTACACCAGAGACCACCTCTGTCAGCTCAGCTAGGGAGTCTGTTGAGCAGCGGGGTGGGCAGTACACCAACAGAATCCCTAATCTGTCCAGTTGGCCCAACACAAGGTGCAAACACTCCAGACCAGTAGTCACATGGACAGGGAGCCTGCAGAGGGGGATGGAATTCCTATAGACCACAGCAACCCCCCTCCCCGGCCCTCAAGTCTGCCCTGATGCTGAACCAAGTACCCCGGTGGGCATAACTGGGAGAGACTAACTCCTCCCTGCTCTCCCACCCAGGTCTGGGTTATACATGCCAGATCGGCTGCCTCATCCACAATTAAGTTGTGGATGAGGGAGATCTTATTATGCACTGATCTGGCATTTAAAAGCAGCACCCGGAGGCCTGAGGGCTGGCTGATAAGGCAACCAACAAGCCTGTGGGTGTGAAAGGGACCGGAACAAGGCACAGCCATTAACTGTCTGGGCCTTGTTCCCCTAACCTGGCAAGTCCTCCTCACAACGCCATATCTCCCTCTACCCGTCACTACACTGATTGTGCTCCCCTCAGATCCCCCCACCTGGCCCTGTATCCTCCCTCCCAGGCACATAGCTCAAGCCTGGGGAAAGAGGGAAAAACAACAACAACAAAAAACAAAAAACACCCAAAGACAAAAACAAAAAGCCAGCAGGCAGGCAGGCACACTCCTCTCCTCCCCTGGCAGCAGGCCTCCCTCTCCTGCAGGTTGATGGCTTTCCCAGGCCCCCTCAGCCAGCATCTTAAATATCCCTCCCAGGAAGGGAGGGGGGCAGATGTAATTGTCCACAGCAGCTGGCTAAGTACCTGGGAGCCTGGTCCTGCAGGGAGTGGCAGTCTGCCAGGCTGAAATCCTCTGGAGGGTGGTGGTGGTGGTGGCAGTTTATTTTATTAAGATCTTATAATAGGAGTGTGTATTTGTTTATATATATTTGATAACTCATTAGGAATTTAGGAAGAAGGTTTTATTAAGATTTAGAGAGCAGTCATGTGACCCCCCCCCCCAGACAACATCGGGGAAGGGGGAAGGGGATTGTTCGGCTTTCTGGCTTCAAGGTCAGAGATATAGCTCCACACCTCTTCCCCCTCGTAGCCAGCACAGAGAAAACCACACTGGCTACCTCTCAATGCTTAGAAAACGGAACATGGAGCCAGGGAACAGGGGGCGTTCCTGGGGGCAGGGTGGGGATGGAGGAGACCGGGGTGGCTGCAGTACACTATTTCCTATGGCTGCCCCAGCCTCCTTCCCTCCCCTCCCAGGCATCATTGCTAGATGGGCAAAATCACCTGTCTAGCAGAAATGGAGATTGCCTCCGCCGTCCTCCCACCCTACATTGGATAGTACAAACCCCATTAACATTAATAGATCTTACACTAGTGCAGCAGCCAAGCATTAACAATGCTCCAGTGAAAAAGCAAATGTGGAGTAATAGTGCTTAAACTATGTTGGGGATTAGCTTAGGAAAACGGTTCTGTGGTTTAGAAAATAGCTTCCAAATACGAGGAATGCTTTGAATTGTATAGAGTACAGAACAGTTACTAACACCTAGAAAAGCATAACAAGAGCAGCATAACTAACTTTGATTTGGTTTATTCGGCAGTATGTAACTTTAAAAGCCCCTTGTAAAAGCTGAATGTGTTGTTATTTAGATAAAAATCCATAACTCAGCACATATACTGTCATTTGACACGTCATAATAGCCTTTTAATAGCCTTTTCTCATGTTTTCAACAAAAGGCATACTTATGTGGTTTTAATGTGCTGTGTCCTATGTGTCTGTAAATATTAGCACTTGGTCCTTAGGGTTATCTGTTTTGATACTGCATTGGTACTCTCCGATAAAATTATATCCACTCTAATTTCTAACATCTTTCTGAAATGATGCTGGCATGAATGGTTGTTCCTTCAGATGCAGTTCTTGGCATTATATCCAATTGCATATATGCTCTCACCTCCCCTTTTTCTTAAAAAAAAAAAAACTCACTTGAGATGTGAAACAAATGAAATATGTCAAAGTGCCAGAGTAACTTGTTTGATAACTTTTAATGCAATATGTATTATTTGTAAATTTGTGTGTGTGTGTGTGTCCCTTTGATAACGAAACAGCTATTTCTGTAAAACTATTTGTGGTCATCTGTCATTTGTAAATAGAAACAGAAATCTAAACGTATTTTTAAGGGGCTGAACTTAATTAAAGAGCTGACATTTGGTTTGGAGGTCACTTAATAAAGTTGAATCCTGTTATAATGAGAAATACGATTCTTCAGCTCTAGACAGGCTGAAAGCCTATTTTTCCTTGCATTTATAACTCCAAAAAAGAGAGACTTGAGAAAGTACTCAGTGACAGATCTAAAGGAGAATGAAGGGGAAATAGTATTCCTACAAGAGAGTAAGTCAAGGGGATTTGGTATGGGGAAAAAGATGGCTGTGATGGATGTGCTCTACAAATAAAATATTAAATGCTAAATGTTATTCGATTTGTTTTTAATCATGCCATTCTCCATGCAGTGCAATCTCAAGTGCCTCTTTTGTTGCCGTTGTATCTCTGAATGTGTGTGCTAAGTGTAGCACCAGCGATTATGTTGGCTTACAAAAGGATACAAAATTGTTAGAGTAAGCATAGGGCGGTAACAACGATCTCAAACTAGAATTGGTCTAGAATTTATCTGCAAATCTTGCAGTTTGTGAAGACGATCAGATTTTTATGGGAAATGGGAACAGCACCCACCTTTATGCATCGACTACAGCCCCGCTGTCATGGTACAAACTGCTGCTTCTGTTGGGAACTGGGTGGAGAATGATTCAAGGTGATCTGTAATTTAGCTGTTCAATGGGACAGTGCATCTAAAAGGAAAAAGAAAAGACAGATGGTGGCTTATTTATTGCAAGCACATGTAGTTTTGTACTAGTTTTCTTCTGAAAAGTCTACAAGAGCACTCACTTGCAGCACTGAACATGATCTCTTCCATTACCGATTTCAAATAAACAGAAAACAACAGTTTCAACCATTGCTAGGCACAGAGGGGTGGACTTGGTGTTGATTTCCTTGTCGTCGGTGGCATCATGGGTGCTATTGGGTATGGACAGGAGAATCTGCTAAGAGCGATCTCGTCCAGGTCCTCAGCTTCCTACCACTAGACGTGTTCCTTCCCAGTTCTGCGTAATCTTTTTTTCCCTGCACAGAAATTCATGCATATTTTTTCAAATATATGCACTTGTGTATGCATCCATCCATTGACTAAAGCATGTTTATATGCATTTTAGGACTGAATTTGTTTCTCCTTGCACAGTTTTGAAATGTGTGCATGTTGCCAAACACTTTATTTTGATTTGCAAAGCACATCACAGACGTGGAAATGTATGAATTTCTGACTGCAAATTGCATTTAGATCCATGTTCAGTTCCAGTGAATTGAGTCATCTTGCGTTATAACTGTGAACAAACACATTTCAAATAGTGCTGATTCTTTTTTCTGGGCACGCTGTTTTAGACACCTCCTGAAGCATGACAAAATTGTGAAGAACAGACAATGTTTTTTGAGTACACATCCCGACCCTGAAAAAAACTGGTGAAAAGATGTGCTACTCTTGCTCCAGGAGGAAGGAAAGAGCACTCCCACCTTTCTCAAAATATACTTTCTGTGCAGGGTCTAATTTTTGGTGCTATGGCCCATAAGGAAAGATCAGATTGAGCTGTACCATTAGCTATGCTACATGCTGTGTGTCAATATTGTGAAGGGGTCGTGGCAATGATAACGATGATGACAAGGACAGCACAATTATATGTTGGCTCACCTACTGAGAACTGGGATGCCAGCCTATTAAAATGGGAAATACTTTCTTTCTGTATTCAGAAGCCCATAAAATCTATGGCTTGGAACCTAAAGTGAATGGAAGGAAGTTTGTGGAAAGAAAGTTGGCTGTGCCCTCTTTATTTTATTTTACTTAAAATTACTTTTAGGCCACCTTTAAAGGGCTGTCAGCATCCTCCCAAAAGCTTGTTCAGAAAGCCGAAGGGCTGTCCTGAACAATGCGGGATGGAGTATGGGAAGACTGATAGAGAGGGAGGTGGGAAATTGGGTAGATCTTCACCATATGTCTAACACACCACCAATATTCCGCTTGTCTTTAGAAAAATTACTTGCTTCATAAATAATAATACTTTTTTTTGTTTTTGTTTAATTTGAATGTTTGTTTAATCTGTGAATATGACCTCCAGATCAAAATGACTTGCTATTAGAAAACCTATCACAGACGAACTAGATAACTGGAACACAATATTTTATTGGAATCAAATGAAGTCAGAATGAATAGGAGGAGAGAGGGGCTGACAGAAAATTGATTCTCCTGAAAAGAAGCTGAGTTTTAGGAATTTTGAAGGAAAAGGCGTTATGCCGGATTCATGCCAAACCAGGGATTCTACATCAAATTAAATTTGTTCACAGTGTTCCAATAAGCTCATATATTAAAGAGTTCTGTCAAGCATTTAGTTCATGGACACTGTCCTTTTAGATAAAGAACCACTCACATATACAATACCCAATCCTAAAACCTTTATTGGAAGTTAATTTTCTGGAAAAGGTAATCATGTTTAGTATCTGTATATATAATCCAGAAAACTTAATTTAAGTACTAGCCCATTTTGGAAGGCACTTAAAGTTTAACGGGCATGACAGTGTTATTTTGTTGATTGTCTAATTAAAATCTTAAACAATGTTTTATTTTTTAAAAATTAACCCCGTATATAAGAGCAATTTTCTTTTTTGGATATTAATGACACAACTGCGTGGGAAGTCAAACACATGTCAGTAATTTCTAAAAGTGATCAGCAAGTTGTCATTTTAGTGTTGCTAGAAACTATACTAGAAGCAGGGACCCAAAATACACCTTTGCAAGATTTACTGTTTGATGGTAGGGCTTGTATTAATAATTTAAAATGCAGAATATTTTTCTGCCATTTGTAATCCATCTATAGTCATAAATAAAGTGAATGTCACTGTCCCCATTCTGGTGTGTGTGTGTGTGTGTGTGTGTGTGTGTAAAGCAAATAAGTTGCCGTAGTGAAGCACCTCTATGCATTGTTGCTATGCATTGCTTCTCCAAACACCATATGAATATGTTTTTTGTGATTCAAGACCCAAACAGAGTATTTTTTTGGAAGCTGTTAGAAATATAATCCTGCTGTCAGAAGCTAATCCCTCATTGAGAGTTCAAGTGGCAGATTACTTCAGGCGTGGTGTTTCATTGTCTGTAAACTGTCATCTGATATCTCACTGGGCAGTTTGGGGAACCTCCTTAGAGGATCACAGATCCATTCTGTTTTTGTTTTCTCTGCCTTGGATTTCTCATTAAAACTTCTTGAACTGCAATTTGAAGCCGGCCGCAAAATGGAATTATTACTTTCCTTTATTGGGCCCAAGAGTTAAAGCAGAGAAATGACCCTGATGGTTTAGCAGAACTTGTTTCTTTCTTGAAGCTTAATTTAATAACACCCTTTTGTTTCTTTGGCTTGGTTCTTCATAGACAACCTCTGGAAATCCTTCTGAGGAGAGGCGGAAGCCACCTTTGGCCGAGATGTCTCGGCACCACAGCCGCTTTGAAAGAGATTATCGCACAGGATGGGATCGCCGGGAATGGAGCGCCAATGGGAACCATGTGAACAACACTAATTGTAACAGCACAGTGAACAGCAATAGCAACAATAGACCAGGGCTTTTGCCTGTGCCAATTGTGCCCTCACGACTACATGCCCCAGCCACAGTTGCTTGTACCACAGTGAACAGTGATGTGATAACCACTCTTGTGGCCAACTCTTCTGCAGCTTCAACAACCAAGGTAAGATGCAGCTTTTGTGTGCTCTGTATTGATGACTAGCTAAGGAAAACCTCCTGAAAGGGTACCAACCTTTGCTTTCAGATAATGTTATCTCCAGTGCACAGAGATTCTGCTTTCAGATGCACCCTAGATGTTGATAAGGCATCCTTATTCTTACTGCATTACATGACTTAAACAATAATTTCAAAAACAAATTTCTGTGCATTTCTAAGCTTAAATTACACAACCTCCTCATAATTGCCTTTAACATAAGTACAAAATATTCACCGCCACCCCCTCTCATTGTGTGTATGGCTGTTTTATTTTGTTTGGGTTTTTTGTTTCCTGCATATACTTTTATGTTACAGGGTAGTTTAAGCAGTGAGACTGTTGATCTGCTTGGCCTGATTAAGGTGCATAACGTGTAAACTTATGATTGCTATTTACTACAAGTTCTTACTACTTATTAGAATGTCTTATAAAAGCCCAGCATATCATTCATGAATGAGCACAAGTCATCAACATTTCTTCCCAACAACTTCTCATCTTTGCCTCCACAAGTATTTACAATTTCTGTTGCTGTTAGAGATTACTGGCCTTGTTTGCACATAACAGCAACCCAGAATATGGGTTGGGTATGGGTTGTCATTGAATCGTGGGTTGTCGTTTTGTGCGAATCATGTACTATGGTTTAACTATGGGTTGTTAAACATGAACAACCCAGGAAGAGAATCCTTGGTTTGTTGTTCAGTTGTGAACTCTGAATTGTTCATGGTTATCAGCCCATTGTTAAATCATAGCTCACATGTTATGATAACCCACAATTCAACAAGCAATTATTTAATGACACCCCATACTCAATTCATGTTCTAGGTTGTTATTATGTGCGAACTAGGTCAGCAGGTCAGTGTCATCTCCAAGTAGCTCAAGCATGCACCTTTGAATATATATTCATCCCTCCATGCACTTCTGTACTGAGTTTGTTGCCATGTCCCATGACATGGCAACAAACAACAACTCTGTTTCTTTCTGCACAGCAATGCTTTCTGCTCGAGCCATCTTCTAATTATATATCATGAAAAAAATCAACCATTTCCTTGTGGGCCTTCCCCTTTTATGGTCTATCTCTTTACTTGGCTCAGAATGCCAATGTTGTTAAACAAATATTTTCTCCCAAATATTGTCATATTTTACAAATGTATACACTGAAGCAACTGCAGTGTGCCCTAAAACGAAGTTACTTAGTTCCACGAGGAATGTTCTGTCCCTTAGAGGCTCTTTTTTTATGACATTTCTGTTTTAAGCTCAAGATATTTAGGCAGTTTGGGACAATTTTTACCCATAGTTCTTAACTATGTTTTCCAGGATGCTCAGTATCACATCTGCTGTGTCTTCGCTTGCTCTGTGGATTCCAGAGTAAAAACAGCTCAAGCCATGTGAACTGTCCCCTGCAAACTATAGTCTTTTTGTGATCTCAAAATACCATATGTGGACTTTTGGCTTGTGCAGATATCTGCAGGATCTTCTAGAACTTTCCTCTCCTTGAGTAGAGTGATATGTCTTCTCTCTCATTTTCCCACATGGCTACTGCAAATACAACGTTACTGAAGACATTCTTTGAGTGTTCTAGTTTTTATGGTTAGGTAGATTTCTGTAGCGTGGCCTCACCACTGTATTATGTTGTTGTTGTTGTTATTATTATTATTATTATTATTATTATTGGAATAGTTCAGTTTGGGGTAGTTTCCCCCCACTTGAGCACTTATGATGGGGTGGATCACATTGATTTATTTATTTAAAGTGTATTGGCAGGAGGAGTCCCTGATACCAACACAGACAGTCAGTATCACCTTTGTTTGGGAGAACAACACCTAAAATAGTGTGGCCCTCAATGTGAAGAATTAATGAAACAAGCTAGAAGGAATCTTTAATCTCCATGCTTTTTTTGAAAGTGATTTTGTTGCAACCTCTTCTAATGTGACTTTGGCCGTTGAACGCATCAAGACTTCTTCTGAGCTCCTTACGTCTACCTCAAAGCTGATACTTCTTAATACATTGCTTTTCATCCCTGGTGTGCAATCGGTTCTGACGGAGCAGCTCCAGCCTCTAAACATAAATGTGCATTCAACTCATTTATAAATACCTGAAAGGGGGTTCCAAAAATCAGGACTGAGATTAAAGCACTTCCAATCTGTCACAAAAGAAAAAATGTTGTTGAAGAGATGCTGATAAACATAATAGTGTCATTTCCAAGCCCTAGTTCCAAGCTGGAGTCTGTCCTGACTTTAGCCTTGTCCTCCAAAGACCTTGAGCGGGTACATCCCAGGGTGTTTACCACAATATCAGACACAATCTGAATCAGTGCTGCATCCTCTTCTGCTGCAAACTCCATCTCTAGTCTTTAGTGTTGCCTCAGATGTTAAGGTTTGGACTCTGTATTGGAAAGAAACATTGAAGATGTGACAACTCCATCAGCTGCAAATCCTGCTCAGGCTGTTCCACTGTGCTGTACTTGTAGTGAAACCAATTTATGGTATTGAGTTCACAATTAACGACCCAATTGATGGCAACTTCACATTTAGAACTGTGAGGATGCCTCTGATTGGAAGCTACGAGATTGTTGGGACCACAGATGCTTCCTGGGACATGTGCAGTTGGCATCTTATGATGCCGATGGAGATTAATATAAGTACTACAAGGGGAATTAGTATAGGTACTTTTGATCAAGTTCAGTGTCTAGATCTCCTAGAGAGATACCTATCGAGCAGAGATAATGGGGGGGGGGGTCCCCCTTTTATCCTGAAGACTGTTGCTGCTTGTCTTGTTCTCCTGGATACCCAGTATCTACAGAGATGTCTGTTTCACTTGCCTTCTGCTTCAGAACCTGTCTCAGGAGTATGCAGTGCCACAGTGCTTCATACATCAGCTCTGCCGCAGCAGCCTGTTCTAGCTTCACAACCATGCACATTGTTCTTTCTGTAATGACACAGCACCACCTGCTGCCATTGCCTCCTATAGTGCTTTCATGGCTATCTTCTACTACCACCACTAGTTATGTGATATCAGTTTCCAGCTTTGGTATCAATATACCCTGTACTAAGCCAACCATCTTTAGTACCTTCCATGATACCTCAGTTCCCCCACCAATCATGTAAAATTTCTTTGGGAGCCTTAAATATGGGTTTGGGGAAAGGCTTAGGCTCTTCTTTGGATGTCATGGACTATGGGTTTGAACTGTCTTCAGACCACGAAGTGGGAGATGCTAAACCAGCCTCAGTGATAGAAGTTATCTAACTCTGCTCGAAGCCAGTTTTCCAAATTAGGTCCCTAAGGCTCGAGGTTCAACAAACTCCCACCACCTATTAACAGTCAAGCCTTTCAATTTGTCTCTTCAGACACTGCAGATTGAAACTGCACTTGTTGAATTTGTGAGGTAAACCATCTTCTACCCTACCTAGGGTGACCATATGAAAAGGAGGACAGGGCTCCTGTATCTTTAACAGTTGCAAAGGACAGGGAATTTCAGCAGGTGTCATTTGTAGATACACAGAACCTGGTGAAATTCCCTCTTCATCACAACAGTTAAAGCTGCAGGAGCCCTATCCACTTGACCATGTACAAAAGAGGGCAGGACTTCTGCAGCTTTAACTTTGTGATGATGAGGTAATTTCACCAGGTTCTGCATATATACAAATAACACCTGCTGAACTTCCCTTTTCTATGAAACTGTTAAAGACACAGGAGCCCTGTCCTCCTTTTCATATGGTCAGCCTAACCCTACCTACATTGCAAACCTTGGAATGTAGATACAGAGTTCAAGGCCAGGACTGTGTGTTCTCTTTTGACATCTGCCTCCAAATTCATTGGTAGTGTAGCATGCTCTAGGCAAGAAGTAATTGACCTCCATTCATTTTCCACTGACAGGAAGGGTAGAAAAATTTAGATGTCATGGCTAGGAAATTCTATTAATTGTTCGTCAGCCTTCTCAGCCCTCTGTTTCCAGTTACCAGATGAGTACAGCCAGATACTATATTTTGTATGCTCTTCTGATAGGAAGATATTAGTTCAGTTCTTCTAGGTTTAACCCTTTTGCTTGGCCAAGCGATTGATTTGACACCATATGACAGTTCATTTCACATTGCTATCACCTTTAAACCACAGGACTATGTCTGTTGCTCTTTATGCCTGGTGGCTATATGTTCCATTTGTTTTGCTTGTTTTGAATGTCATCATGTCAGAGTCTGCTGCCCACTCTTTGGAGGTTACTTCATCTACTTACACAGCATATTACAAAAAAGTGTAACCCTCCATGCATCCACCTTTTTTTCTTTGTCAGCAAAGATGCCCCACATTGACCTGATCCTATATTGCCTGATGAAGCATCTAGCCTTACTGCTAGAAGAGGGCTCTCTCTGTTTAATTCATCCTGCCAACTACTGATGTATGCAACAAACCTTCATGTGTCAAATCACAGGAGGATTCCTCTAGCAAAACAGTAAGATTCATGTAACATTTATTGATTTTTTTTGTTTGAAGATGGTTCAGACAAAACAGGATCAGAAACCAAACAGATAGTTCATAAGGCAAGACAGGACCAGGATCATCTTTACTGGTCTTCATTCTCCCCATTCTCTTCTTCGGGCCTGAAATATCAAGGAAAAGTGTAGATGCATGGAGGGTAAGTTGTAAGCAAGCACAATTTGTGACATTGCACAATTTAATCACTGATGATGGGGCATTCCAGTTAAGGCATTATTAGCCTTAGCTTCCAATTTCCTGGCTTTGTGGAGATTGAGTTAAAATGAGGTAGCCTTAACTCTGGTCTTAATCTGGTAGGTTTACTAGCTTTGTGTTGCTTGAGTCAACATGAGATAGCCTTAACTCTGGTCTTAAACTGACAGGTTTTTGAAATCATTGAATAAATATATTTAATTAATATACTATTGTTCTTTTCTAACTTGTAAATATGGCTAGGAAAGAGAAAGCATGTTGGAGAATAAAAGGAAAACCAGCAGATTTTTAGGAGTATTTGTAGCAATAGAATAGGATCCAAATGCACATTTGATTTTCACTTTATGATAGGCAAAAGGTTTTCCTAACTCTTTAATAACTGTAAGTGCCAAATTAAACAGTTGCAGAAAGGGGAAAGAGACAATAGGATTATTTTAAAGAAAGTCAAACTTAAATTTCTTACTTCATTTCCATACCACATTGGTTCCACCAATAAGTTAGTACTACAGAAAAAATAATATTTTGGCTAGATTTATAATGTGAACATATTTTTAAAAATGACTACAGTGTAGAAAAATTATTTCCATTTGTTAACAGCCAAATTGAAGTACTCCTTCGCTAAGCTTCAACATTATGTAGTTGCTGTTTGGATATGTTTAGTCTGGAGATTAGAAGTCAAGTTCCAAAGCCAGCACAGTGGTTTCATTCATCTTGACCTCTGCTCCTGGATATTTTGCGTAAAGTCCATCTGTTGGCTGTTGTTGATCTGTCTTTGCTCCAGATGTTTGAGTCTGTTTGAAGCTGAGCTGTAATAATAAATTCTGCCCTTGTTTTCGAAAGGAAACCAGTGATCTAAACAGTGATTCTTCAGACCAAAAATTCAATAAGTCCTACATGGTAATCTTGAAGAGAGCTTTTCTTATAACATTTTGTCATCAAAATATTGTCATTAGCATGCTCACTTGGGAATTAAATTGAAAATATTTTGAGAGAAGCAGATTATCACTTGTTTCTTGATGTTTCCGCATAAAATGTGCGCAGCTTCCTCCTCTGTTTACTGATCAGATCTCAGAATTCAGTGCTTGTATTAAAGGAGGAAGAAAATGGATAATATTTTGGCATCCGAGCAGTTATGGGTTTTTTTCCGTTTAAAGTGCATTTTGGAGCAATATCACTATGAAAGACATAGATATTTTAAGTTATTGGTCTTGGTAGAGCTCTAGGTTTACAACTTTCCTTCTCTTCCCCTCCAATAAAGGAAACTTGATTAAGTGTAAGGGGTTGGCTCTACTCTCATGCCCTCAACTTTACAAAAGGTCTTTAGGATCCATTCATCATTTGGTACTACTTCACTTAATTTCACTTCTACCTTTGCTAATGTTAAAATCGACCCTTAGGCCACTCCTCCTGTGTCACATGGAGTTTAGACTCTTCCCCCTTTCCTGCCTCCATCAAGGCAGAAGCCTGCTGCTGTAGCCCACTAAGCAGCATGTCAGAGAGAAGCATTTTAGCCAGAAATGCCAAAATCCACCTTTGGCCTGCCAGGTCCTCTTCCTAAAGGTTGCAAGGTCCCACCCAAATGCTATTTCACCTGCATTTACAGTAACGTTTAAAAAGCCATTATGTCAAGATGTTATCATCCACCACCACTACCACCACCCAACTAGTGTAGGGCTCCAGACTGTTTGCCATCAATCCTGGTTACTTGTGAGACCACTATTGGCCCCTTCAGTATCTTCATCAAGGAAAGCTCAGTGTAATAGCTCCTCCTCTGCAAACTGCCAAGTTCAGCTTTCAGGGCACCTCTTCCCAAGTTCCAACCATCTTCTCCAGGTAGTTTTGTTGGGATTGATCCCTAAAATAGTTCTATCTGCTTTTCTCTTGGTATTCCCCACAGTCAACTATAAGAACCTGGTCTGTCTCCTCTGTGTATTTCTGGGGTCCTGGCAGAGAGGAAGGTAAAGGGGAGGGGGTAATAAGTCCTTGAAACTACCCTAGGACAGACTCTTCCCACCAGAGCATTTTCTAAAACTGCTGGGTGATGCCACTGGCACCCTCCAGCTGGTATTCCTGCTCCCCAGAAAGACCCTTCACCATCTACATCCAGATCCTTCAAGCCAGTAGGCACACACCTTGCCTTCCCATTGGTTCCCTTCAAGCCTGTTTGTTCTTTTTGGAACATGAATGTTGCAGTTGTTGTCCTAACTTTGAAGGCCATTCTTCCTATCGACTTGGAAGAGATGCTAGCAGTCCAGAATGATCACAGAGCAGTAATCACACTTGGCAGAAGTTTTAATGCTTTTACAATTACAAGCTTTGGTTCTACTTGGGCATTTATTTATTGCCAAGAGCTACATTCATACGGGCAAATGAATTGGCCAGATTATTCAGAAACCACAGATTGGTTAAGGTCTGACTCACTACTGGCTTCCAACATTGTAGTTAAGCTCTGGCAGAACGGATGTCTGTTCATACGTCAAAAATGAGTGAAGGGTCCCTGGCAGCTGCCAGTACTGAGAGACCTGATTCATTAGGCTGTTCAACCTCATCGTCCATTGCTGTATTTGACTACCTCAAGGTTGAGAGGCAGACCCTGAAGGGGCAGCCTAGGGTGGTAAAAGCATACGTCTTCTGCTACATGCACATACAACAGCACGTGGGACGCCTTTCTGCTTTGATGTAGCTGTTTTAGAAAGCCGCAATTAACAACATCTTGCCACTTCCTTCAGGGATAGTTTGGACTCTGCTTTGCAGCCAAAGGCTATTGGCTCATTCATGCATTAAGAGGCCCCCCCAAAGTAGCATATGAACAATTACAGATAAAATAATAAAATCAAATTGATTAAACCACGATGCATTAATAATTACATAGCAGTACTGGAAGACTGTATTCTCACACATTCTGCTGTCTTTTGCAGATTTGGGCTAGTTACTATGTTATTGTAGCCATTCTTAGTCCCCTAGAGTTTCAGTTTTCTCTACATTTATTTTCCTCTATATTTTTCCTCAACTCTTACACTGCTTGGCCATCCCCGAGCCTTTGTGAAAAACAGAAATTCACCAAATAAGAATTCTGTTTTCTCAGTTAATGCCTACTTTAATATTGATCAAACTACAACAGTTATAGAATATGCTTTCTGGGTTTTTTTAAATGCAGTATAAGAGAATTACATAAGGCGTGAGGTTATAAATATGGGACTGCTTGACAAGTAGGAATAGTTATTAAACATAAACAAGGATAGGACATAATTGTGGAGGAGACCAGCTCTTTTGCCATGAGATGCTATTGGTTCCCACAAATCAGTTGATGCCTAGAGTTGCTGGTTTTCATGTTCTGTCTCATGTAAATGTATACATATTGTCCAAAGAACATATCTAATTGCTCTAGAGCAAAACCAAAAATACCCAAAAGCTAAAAACTAATAAAAAGGCTTGTGCCAGACCTTCAGACCTATTAGTTGAATTTTTTTGTTAGGATTTCTGTGCCCTGGAAAGTGAAATTGCTCCCCACAAATGAAGGCAGACCAGTTACTTTTGCCTGCCATGTATGTCCACACAGGTTATGCTAAAGAAGTTGTGATTGTGTTTTAGCTGTATGTTTTACAGTACATAATGTTTTGTTAATTGTTTGTAAGCCAAAAAGTCTGCTTAAAACAGTTTTAAACATCAAATTAAAGAAAACATCCAGAACTTTGTGCGTGTGTTTGAAAAATTACACTTCCCCCCCACACCTCAGGGCTATTTTGTTTAGATGATTAATTCAAAGAACTGATGTCTCAGTTAATGTATACAGTCAGCCAGTACAAATGCTTGTTTTATTGACTTGCAATGTGTTTATCATATGTTGAAAGAACTAAGAGGTCTGGCCAGACTCTAGTCCTACCACTATTTGAAGATGAAAGGCCCTGGTTTCAAGCACTAATTTACATCACTAAGCACTTAGAAGATCACACATATAACTAACATGTTTTGGTATACAAAGAGGGTGTCTCCAGTCTTTGGCACTTGGATCAAAAAATATTTTGACTTTAGAAACGGAAAAGAGTCTGTAGTATCCAGCAAGTCAGTCAAAGTGAGTATTAGCCAGGAGCTATTTACTTTGAGTCTTTTACAAACTTTTTTCATTTTCTTCCCTGCATGTATCTTGAAATTTTCTTTTACGTTTACTTTAATCTATCTGTTGAATCAAATGAAACAAGAAATCCCCTACATATAAAAGGCACTGCCGTCATCTACATTTGTCTGATTTTAGAAATCTCTTTTTCTCCTGTATATGAAAAGGGAATTGCATCTGTAAAAAGCTTTAACTCCTCCCCCCCTCCTTCCCCACCCGCCCCAATTCCAAAGTTCCTGTTTTAGCAGGGGCACTTATAACACTAACAGCGCTTTCTGAAGCAGTACTTGGGGGGGGGGGAGGGGAAACATATGAATTTCCCGAGCATCTGGTTAATATTTTTAAACAACTGGATGTGCTGGTTATATCTTGATCTTGAACAAAACAACTGGGACCAGCAAACAAAAGGAAGTATTTCCCCCCTAGCAATTCAACTGACCTTTAGCATTCACCTTGACAGTGTGTGATATTGGCCATTAATACAATGCAGTTCAGAAAATCTCTGAGCAAACCCACGAGAGATCCCTTTTTGTTGCTTTGTTATGTTCTCATAGGCAAATAAAGGTATTTTATCTCATGCTATCTCAACACAGATCCTTAAATCATTTCCCATCATCATAGCAACTAGGAAATTGCCTTATACCGAGTCAGACCTTTGGACCATCTAGCCCATTATTGCGTATACTGACTAGCAGCAGATTTCTAGGGCTTCAGACAGGAGTCTCTTAGCCCTACCTGGAGATGGCAGGGACTGAAACTGGGACCTTTTGCCTGCAAAGCATGTGAAATCCCCTGTATGACCACATACCACAAACTTCTATTGCAATTCTAAATTTGGCTCCATCTGGAAAGACGTGTAATAGTGGTAGGCTGGATTGATGTAAATCAAAATAATCGAAATAATTGGGAGAAGGAGGAATACTTACTTAATTCAGTGAGTTTAAATGATTTTCTATTTTACAGTTCTTATATTTCCTGAATAAGCTTCCATACTAACTGACTGCTATAATGGAATTGTTGGTTTGCAACTTGATAGAGTTTTTATATAATCTAGCAGCATAATCCAAAACCTTGTTCAGTGAGTCTATATGCAGTGCTTAGACAGCAAAGACAGATTTCTGCTTGGCTTTGTCTCTACATATGCAAAAATGCTAAGAAAGATCCTGAAAGCTATAGCTGCAATCCTACACATGCTTGTTGGGAAGTAAGCCCCATTGAGAAAGTGGGATTCCTTCTCAGTTAACATGTTTAGGGTGAAGCTGTAAGAAGCACCCAGAACTTGACAGGAGCAAGGGATGGCATTAACAGAGCAAAGTAATATTTTTTCCATGAGATGGAAAAATAGATATCTAGGCCATTTGATTGGCAGAGTCATACTTATTCTTAATTTGAGAAGTGAAAGCATTAATTAATTCAAGAAGCTGGGTGTCATAAAATAGGAGTACATGATCACCCATTTGGACTCCAAGGATAATCCTGGCATGATGCAGCATAGCATCCCCTGCATTCTAGTACCTGTGAAGATTTGCTATTCAATTGGTCGAGTGAGAAGCCTGCAATAGTAAATATATGATTTACTGTGTCATTTTGTAATGCTTAAATTTAAAAATCAGATACTGTACCCCGAAGTGTTCTCTCATACACAGAAAAGCAACCTTTAAATGACAGGGTTCACATAAAAACAACAACCCATACTCAAGCTTTGAGAATGTCTTGTTGTCAAACCATCGGTTGTTGAACCATGGGTTGTTGTGTTGTGTAAACCAGGTTGCGCTAACAAATAAAGAACAACCTGTTGTTCAGAACCTAACAACAGCTTCTCTTCATTGGTTGTTTGATTAACAAACCATGGTTTGTTAGTCCGGCTTGGTTCACGCAACCACCTACAATTCAACAACAACCCATGATTCAACAGCAAGCTATACTTAACCCATACTCAGCCTTGAGTATTGGTTATTGTGTTGTGTTTGCTTCAGTGTTTGAAACGTAAATTTATTTCTGGATTTGCTCCTCACTGCAATTGTGGGCATGTTTATCTCAGGGAAATTAGATGGATTAGTGAAATTCTATATCCCCAGGCCAAATTTGTCCACAGCTTGCTTAGACAATTATGTATAGGAATGGACAGGTAAGAGATAACCCAGGGATAACTGCTTCATGACTTTCTCATTTCACTAATTACCATTCTTTTCAAGCATCTCATTTGTTGTCCCCACACCCACCCTACCCTGTTTCCTTGAATCAATCAATGTTGATTGTCCAGTCCTGTACCAGTTTAACTGAAAGAATCTTTTAAATAACAGGTTCGTAAACTTTAAAATGGCAATCTAATTATTTAAGCTAATATATTCTGACAGTTGTCCTTATGTAGGCCACTGTCTGTGAATCATTTACTGCTATAACACATGCCTCAAAAATAGAGCAAATTTAAAAACAACAAGAAGCCACGGTATGTGGAATTTGGGCTGAAAGGTGAATAATGAATCACTACTTTTCCCTTCTTCCCTCCACCCCCCTTGCTGTGTATCTTTTTATCAATTTCTCCATCACTGCTGATCCTGATGCCATCTTTAAATTGTGTAGGCATGACATTGAGCAACTGAAGTTTTTGGTGGCATGCTGAAATTGATCTGACCATATAAGCCAGGGACATATGGAAGGCAGATTGGGATCTATTGGTAGATCTTAGGTGATCTTCTGATTCCCGGTACTTTTAACTATAGCAATTAAAATCACAACTGCCGTGCCTGGCTTTGTTCTAATTGCTTATTGCTCAGCTTCACTGTTTATCTGTAAATTAAAGATATTAATTGGTTACCTTTGACCTGGTTTCTGAACATCTTTGATAGCAATTTTAGAGTTCTATGTTAAACTCGAATTTCTAGTAACTCAAATGTAGATTTGTGCTTGTATGCCCAAGTCATCACAGTGTGATTCAATTGATAGCTCCAGTGGGTGGATCTTGGATTTCATGGTGGGTGGGCAGGGAAGACCCCACCGGCATGATATCTGCCTACGCCTAGTGTAAGGGTTATTCCCAATTCAACATATGCTGTTTTTGTACTGTTAATTGAACAAGGGTCATTGATTTGGCATTGTGAGTACTCTTGCAACCAGAAGAACCTATGAGGTAATTTCCTACTTAAATGTAACCTAATAAACCACTCGGTACAAACCACTTGGGAATAGCTTTTTGATGCAGAAGCAGCTCCTCAGTAATCATCATGGACCTGCATATCCTACCAAGTTTCACCTTTCTCAACTTAGAGTTAAAACAGTGTGTGGGTCATTATAGATTTTTGGATCCAGGAAATGAAATCTGTGGCACTGGAAATGAAGGAGCAAGTTGGCTATCAAATGAATGGTGACACATCCCTAACGTGAAAGAGCATGCTATCCATGAAGCGTTGAAGCAGAACTGTTTCCCACTACCTGCACAATTGATTTTTCACTTAGCGGATTGTCTATTCCCTGTCTCTTCTGCTATAGCTTTGAATAAAAAAAGCAACTCCTTTCTCTTTCCACTGCTGTGCCAGTTAAACTTATCCATAGCGACATTATTTTCTTCTTATTCTAACGTCCCCCTTTTCTTCCTCTCCTATTCTTAAGGACCTGAGGTGCAAACTGTACTTGTTACACCTTTCAGACATGGTTCACAAATATCTGCATTTGCAGATGTTGGCATCTTGTGCGCAGATAGTTCCAAATAACATTGTTATAAAGTTTTAAGAAAATATGTACAGATGCCAATTAATCCTCATGTGTTCTGAGTTGTCCAAATGTGAACCTTCAATGTATTTAATTTATATATTTGATCTATATTGTTTTTGTACAAATGTTGTTCCCCGCCTCGATCCAAAGGGAGAGGTGAGTAAGAAATAAATTTAGTATAATAATAATAATAATAATAATAATAATAATTGGATAAACTATAGCTGTCAGCAAACACTTGTATGTTGTTGCACATGCAGATAATTCTGCAAGCTAGCATTTTCTGCTAAAGGCAACTTCACAGGTTACCTATTTTGTATGTATTAACAATACCAAAGAACGATCAACTCAGAAAATATGCATGCTTCTATAATTTGTGACCAGTCTGGGTGGCTGCATTAGGAAACGAGGATTCACATTTGCTTCCTACTTGCATACTCAGACGAAAAATAAATAAAAATAATGCATAATGGATGGCATATTTTGTTAGTTTTTCCTGAGCTGTAAAGATTAATTTTTGGTTAATCTTCCCTGGAGTGAACAGCCTTGTCCCTGGGACAGCTTGATTGTGTGGATAATACTGCCAAGTGGTAAGAAGAACCTTACAACACTAAGAGTAATGAAACCAGAAACTGCCCCCAACTAACACTTCAGAATGGGACAAGCTAGTGGTGCTGACTTATTGTGTTCCAGAAGTGCTAGTTTGATCAGGTTTCCAGGGTTGCACCGTGAAGCAGTCACTTCGTATTTCACCAACAGTCATTCCCACTAGCGCACTGTGATTGCTGATGGTGGGCTGCCAGTGTTGGACACTGCCCATCATACAGATTATATGTGTACAACCAATTTCTGGATATACCAAGGAATCTGATTTCCAGTACCTTGTTAAAATGATCGTCCCATAGGCACTACTTTGGCTGACTGACAGGTAGACATGGACAGGGCTTGGACTGTGCTATGTATGGGCTGCCTCAGTGATTTGTCTGCCTGAAGGCAGCTAATGTATAATGACTTAATACATAAACGTGCACATTCACTAATTACACCCTCGTTGAAACGTCTATTAATTTGATCTCCAAGGGCCAAATGTGTATTTGTTTGCATTTACAGAGCACATATGTGCATCACATTTTTATGTGATGCCTTGGTCTCCGTTTGTACACTGTGACATCATTGGCTCAGTAAGATTCTATTCCCCCCACACTCTTCATCTGCTAATTTGAAATTTGATTTATTTTACCAGATCCCTGGTGTTTTTTCTATATAACTCTTTAAATTTCATGTAGTTCCTTCCTATGGTCACACAATAAAATTCTGCTACTTTTGTTGCTCATTCTGGCAGGCAGCCCAAAGCAGAGAACTGTGGCCTTTACAATTCTGCCCACCCACCCCATTCTTTCACACCACCCTGTGTTACACAGCACATAATTTCCCTTCAATGAATATGAATCATCAGGACTACAAAATGAAAGGTAGCTTTGTGCCAGCAGGTCCTGAGGTTTTAAAGAAGATTGTATGGTGTTCATGATAGTGTTGTGTGATTAGTTGTGAATGAACCCCTTCAAATATACCCTGCAATGGGGGATGTCCTGACAGTTACTAAATAAGAGTCTACATCTGCCTTCCCCAACTTGGTGACCTCCACATGTTTTGAACTTCAATTCCCACCAGCCCCAGCCAGCATCTCTTATGGCAGGAATGCATGGAGTCCAAAATCTATGGAGGGCATTATTTATTATTGTTGTTGTTATTATTATTATTACTGTTATTATTATATATTTATTTATTTATTTACAATATTTATATATGGCATTAGGTTGGAGAAGACTGGCCTACATGACCCCTCCTGTTTTCCACCTTTCATAATTAAGCATCATGAATCTCATCATGAAGAGGTTGATCAACAAGAGGACCTAAATTCCCCTTCATCCTACTGCTAACATTTTCATTCCTCACTCCTTGC
This sequence comes from Anniella stebbinsi, assembly GCA_029215795.1. Lineage (NCBI taxonomy): Eukaryota > Metazoa > Chordata > Lepidosauria > Squamata > Anniellidae > Anniella > Anniella stebbinsi. Next base: position 126,440,800 of record JARDYH010000003.1, on the reverse strand, counting down.
TGGTACAAATCTGTTTAATTCTGGAATGAGAAGCAGGAAGGGAGAAGGGGTAAGGAGGATTAGGGAAATACTGGGACCGACAACGCAGCATGTCCCATAGTAACCTCCCACTTTCCTTCCATTATTAAAGTTTTAAAGCCCTGCTGGCATGAAGCTGGCAGTAAGTTTATCTTATCTGTATCTTTAGAGTACATGTTTGTTACAGGACTGCTGCCAAAGGTAGTGCAAACATGTTCCCAAGATGCTCCCTCCCTGCAATGGATTAGTAGATCCCAACATTGAATAAAGTATTAAAGCATCCTAACTTTACAACAGACATTGCCCAAAGTGTACTTGCTGCCTTTTTTAAAAAAAAGAGGACTCAAGTGTCTTAGTTCCTGAGCTGACTCAACCAACAGGAAAGTAATGTGGATGCTCAGCATCTCCCCCCCCCACCCTCTATTTTTAATTGATTACAAAACAGAATATACAAAAGTAAAGCAAAGATAAACTAAGGATAATACAAATAAACTTAAAGATAAAATGGGGAAAATGAAGTTTCAATTTTATAGTTCGCCAATTTCACAATAAACTTATAAATTACATTTTAAACCATTCTTTACACAGTAATGAAATAATTCAATATCATTTGTTTAACTTAACCATGCCTTTTCAAATTAATGAACATGATCAGCCTTTTCTGAAATCCATATCTCTTTATTACGTCACAAAATGTTTTGGAGGGTTTTGTGTGTAGGGTTATGTAATAGACCCAATGGCAATCATAACATACTAAGATCCCAGTTCAATACAGCATGTCACTTCTGTTTTCTGAGAACAATCCTGGTTTTTCTGGTCCTGCCTGGATTCTGGTTGTTCTCTTCCTAAACCCAGAGTCAAATGTCTTTTATTATGCAAACTACAGTTAGAGCAACAGTGCCTCAGGGTACTATCTATGAACAGTAGTGAAGTATTAAGTATCTAGACAGCTTTGCATAATGCAAGATTGCTTGGACTACAAGCAACTCCCTTGGTTAAGCCACTATGTTAGATAGTTACAACAAAAACTGGCTGGTTAAGCTCTTCCCTTAGGGTGGGTCTTTCCAGAGGGCCATTCCCTGTGTGGCCAGCCTTTTGGAACACTTCATAAGCTGACACTGCTCCTTTTGCCTAGCTCAACATCTCACACTGGGATCTCATATTTTAACTGCTCCTCCATCTCTGGCATTCACACAGGTGAAGTGGGCCCTGGCTAGCTACTTTCCAACTGATTCGTTTGCACCTGGACAACCTGTACTCTGGGACCACATCTTCTTATGGTGCCTCTGCAGAGGTGCTGAACCCAATCCCTACACCCAGGTTACCAGTGTAACCCCACTTGGGTTCATACAGGAATGGGGTGGGTGTTTATTCTGTGGTAAGAAACTTATAAAGAGTCGTACAGCAATTTCTTTTTCCACACCACAAACACTGTGGTTCACTGTGACGTTTAATCATATTTTGATTCTAAAATGGTTACTGTGTGATTTTACATTCATAGGTGTTTCAAGGGTGGTGGAGTTTTTGTTGTTGTTTTTTGCCTTAATGTACAACTTGCATCATTTTTACTTAATGTTTCTGCTTGGTAAGCATTCAGCAAGCATACTGACTGGCTCTGATAATTAGGTAATTTGAATTCAGGCATGGATGCTGGATAATGCATCCTGGGATGGTAGCTGGTTTGCTGTAAAGGTGATGCATTCAGTCTTTAGTTGAGAGTGTAATGGCCTTTATATCATTGTTGCTTGCCTGCCTCCAAGCTGCTTTGAGTGCAAAAGCGTGTGTATACTCTGTTTGCCCTCTCTTTCTCAGGAGAAGCAGCAGATGTTGACAGTGAATATAGTGTAGAGGGAATAGGTAAAATAATGAATTGAAGTGGTAGCTTAATGGAATTATGGGATTTGTGTTCACATAATGAACAAGAACTAGTTCTATTAATGTAGGTTTTACACATGTAAACCTGCACCAAAGTTTTATAAAATCTTTCTCCAGCAAAGCATTTGTATGGTACAGTGTGCAAGCAGAAGTGTTGTAATCCTTTGATCCTACCAGTAGTTCTCTTTCTACCAGTGTGAGGTTCCTTTTGGTGTATAAATCAGTATGACAGCATTTTAAAAGTTAATAGAGCTGCAAAGCAAAATGTGCATATTTAAATGTTAACAGCATAGCTTCAGGTGTTCTCTGTAATCTCCAAACTTTTTTTTTTTGGGGGGGGGGGAGTACAAGCAAATTCTTGGTAACAATTTTATCTACACATTCTAGCATTGTAGTATGTGCTTATAAGACCGTCCTTTGTGGACTTATTGTTGAAGTCTCAAGCTTCTCCAAATGCAAACGTGCTTTAGGAGGTTTCATGCTACTTCATCTTATTGGGCAGTATCCAATGGTGTCATTCCGCAAACTCAAAAAAGCTAGGGGAGCACTACCAAATCTTTCCACTGCGCAATTGGGTGTGCAGATATTTGTATAATGGATTGCACAAGCATGATGCACAACCAGTTGTGCAGCCATGCTTGAACAAACATAACTTTAGTTTGTCTGTTGTACATATTTTGGAATCTAGTTTCTGCTAGCGCAATATCATTTGCGCTAACAGGATGACACAGTTGGATACTGCCAATGAATTGGATGATGTCATAGCTAAGCGTACTTTATTGCCATGTGGAAGAAGGGAATTTCTCTCTCTTATACTTGGAATATAGAGAATATACATACGCAAATGACATTGAATCATGAGCAAATCATAATATTTAAGAATGGAAATGTAAAACAGGTAATTTTAAAATTGTGGTTAAAATGGTGGCCGGTGCTTCTTGCGAACTTAATTTTTACTTGTTCCCTGAGAGTAGCCAGATAACATTATAGATCACACACTATGCCAAGTCTTGACTGTATCTAAATTTTTAAGTTGCCATCATAAACCCATATATAGTTCCACTAGGATCAATGAAATACTCTGCTTGTTGAAAGTAGGAACTTAATTGTGTTGTTGTATTAGGAATAGACCATGATATTTCAAATCCCACTGTGTGGAAGGGCTGATAAATACTGATACTTAATATCATAATTGTAACTTATTGTTTATGCTTGACATATGTAAGGTCACGATCAAATGTACAATATTGTCCATAAAGTAGGTTTTATGATGATTATTTCTATTTTGTAAATGTGCTGACTGTGATATTTTATTGTGCATTCATACTTAGCCTGGGATGAATGATACTAGGTAAAATATACTATGCCTATAATTTGTATTAATGGAAATGCAATAATAGCAATCTGTCATATAGTGAGATTAGAAATGAGTGCAAATGTTGTGCTGTAAAGCATTAAAAAGCATTGCAATTTAGGTTCTACCATATACCATATTGTGTTCCTTATAAATTATGTATAGCAAACCTGGTTCCTGAATTCTTTTGGATTGTCCATTTGTGGAAGCCCAGCAGTTACCTTCTGGATCTGACTGTGCACCATTGATCTGATGTAGGGATTTCATAAAAGCCAAGGCCTTCTAATTTAATAAACTTATTCAGTCTCTGTTTTTAAACAGAGAACATTTCCGTCAAACTAAAATGGAATACTGTGGCGTTTAATCATTACACTGTAATATTTTGCTTAATTTTTTCACGGAAACATATTGCACTTTCAGAAGGCGGGTGAATGATTTTGTGTTGCTTTATAATGAGCACTTGTATTTTGTTTATGTGTATTATGAATATTTAACAGCATTGGATGACTTCTTAAACCTTATTTGATTATTTTGTTTGTGTTGCTATCCTGCGTACTATCCTGAGGCTTGGGGTGGCTGGCAACAATTTAAAACCATGAACCACCATGATATTTAAAACAAAACATCACCAACAGAACAAACACCAAATTAAAACAAATTTACATTAAAAATAAAAATGAACCTTTGGGATGGACCCAAAGGTGACCCTCCTCATGTTAAAGGCATCTTCAACTTAGGGAAGAGTTGTTCTATATTGGACACTGGCAAGGAGTGCTTTTGCCCAGTTTCAGCTGATGCATCAGCTGCACCCATTTATGGAGAAGAAGTATCTGGCCCCAGTGACACATGCCTTAGTCACCTCCCATTTAAATTACTGCAGCAAGCTCAACGTGTGTGGTCCCTGAACTGCAGTTGGTACAAAATGCAGCATCCAGACTGTTTTCTGGTGTACATTATGTGGTCCATTATATGATGGTCTTACAATAATTGTACTGGCTGCCAAATGGTTTTCTGAGTCAATTTAAGGTGCTGGTTCTTTCCAATAAAGCCCTAAATGGCTTGGGATATCTGAAGGACCACGTGGTTTCATATAAGCCTACCTGTACTTTACAGTCATCATCTGAGGCCCTGTTCTATGTCTACCACCAAATGTAGTTAGGTTGCTGGGAACATGGCACAAGGGCCTTTTCTGTGATGGCATCTGTCTGTGGAATTCCCTTCCCAGAGGGGAATAGAGTGATTCCTTCACTGTTTACTTTGTAGCAAGCAGTGAAGACTTTTTTTAAATTTGGCTTAGCTTTCTATGACTGCTTGTGTTGATTAACGCTCTTGTTCCTAGTTGTGGTGTTTTGCTTTTCAACTTTTAAATTCTGTGGGTTGGAGTGTTTTAAATTACACTGCCTTGGGAGTCTTGGATTACAGGCCAGAATGGAAATACTTTAAATAAAATAAATTTTACAAAATCAAGAAGGTATTCTCAGTAGATGTTTAAAATGAAACAGAGGAAGCCTGCATAGGATGTAATCCCATTTAAGTCTTTAAAAATTAAAACTATCCCTTTGAACTGCACCTAGAATATAGAAAAAGCAGTGCAGTTATTGGAGCAGTAATGTAATGTGCTATTCACAATTCATCCCTGGAAATTGACAGCTGAATGTCCAAATAAATCATCAAGAGCAAATCATCATAGAATGTAGCACAATAATCTAGCCTTGAGATTATGAAGGTATGAATATCATATACCAGATATGAATCTGTCAAACCTTCCCATGATCAGTGTCTTTGATCAAAGGTGCTTCTGATCACAAACTGGAGTACTGGGCATGCAGTGAAGGATTCAAGAAAATGTTGTGAAACTGAGTGACCAGGAAATGGAATACTACAATGGGTACCCTTAACTTCTTTCTAAGTCACAAGGTCTAGAGAGCTTCAGCTAATGGGTGGTATAAAAATGTAATAAATAAATAAATAAATGCCTGGTGGCCATCATTATTTCAGTCTTGCTTTTTCATCAGTTTGATCAATAATAATAGGAGGACGGCAACAAGGGAGAGGGCCTGCTCTGTGGTGGCCCCCCAATTATGGAATGATTTCCCCGATGAGGCCCACCTGGCGCCAACACTGTTATCTTTTCGGCACCAGGTCAAAACTTTTATTTTTTTCCCAGGCATTTTAACAGCTTAAGTTGAGGTTTTAACTGACTTTGTGGCCAAGCTTAACAGTTTAAAATGTTTTTAATGTCAGCTGTTTTATGTTTATGGTCTTAAATTTTGTATATTGACTTTTTAGTGTTCAATCTTTTAATTTTTGTAAACCACCCAGAGAGCTTCGGCTATGGGACGGTGTATAAATGTAAATAATAATAATAATAATATAATTTTCTGCAGTTCACTGCATCAGTCCAATAATATTTTGTCCCCAGTACTTAAGTCTGAATGTTCCCAGTTAGTAATTTATGAACAGGAAGTGCATGGGGTGTATTTCAAACTCTGCTTTAGTTTTATCTGGGGCTCAATATAGAGCAGATGGATTTCCCTATGAAGGCGGTCCACATTCCGTATGAAAGTGGATAGGGAGACATTTTTCTCCCTCTCCCATAATACTAAAACCCAGGGTCATCCCATTAAGCTGATTGGTGGGAGATTCAGGAAAGATAAAAGGAAGCTCTTCTTCACACAGCGTATAGTTAAAACTATGGAGTTCACTACCACTAGATGTAGTGATGGCCACCAGTTTGGATGGCTTTAAAAGGGGTTGGATAAATTCTTGGAGGAGAAGGCTATCAGTGGCTAGCAGTCCTGATGGTTAAGTGCAACCTCCATTATCAGAGGCAGTAAACCTGTAAACACTAGTTGCTGGGCAACATGGGTGGGAGGGTGCTGTTGCACTCCTGTCCTGCTTTTGGGTCCCTGGTTGACAGCTGGTTGGCCACTATGTGAACGGAGTGCTGGACTAGATGGACCCTTGGTCTGATCCATCATGGCTCTTCTTACATTCTTAGCAGTAACAAGAAATAGCCCCAATGATTAATACTGTGTTTGTCAGGGTGTCCAATAGCAAAGGATTTGACACAAAATCTGTACATTATACTGATTTGATATGGATTTTTTCCTCCATTCATTGATGTTCTGTGAATTATCATTGAAAAGGTAACTCAATCCTTGATCAAATGACAGTTTTAATTCAATTGTTACCAAGATGAAGAAGTGAATGTGACATTGGCTGTAAATAATTATGTTCAGTTGAAAGAAATTTAGTGTGGGAAAACCTTAGTCTCTTAAGCTGAAACTGCAGATAAGGAAAAGTTTAGCAATTGTATATATCATCCTTCTAGTTTGTGCCTTTATTGCTCTTTGACAGCCTTGAAAGATGTTAAGATATATCATAGTTGAGCCTTCTGCATTGGGTTTGGCTAGAAATCTAGATGAGAAATATAAACTCCATGGGATTACTGTGGATGGAAATACTAGGCCCAAGAAATAATTTAGTGCAGAAGACATACAATCTCTCTCTCTCTCCCTTTCCCCGCCTCCATAGCTGTGGGAATAATCTTGAGATGGAGCAGGGGTGGGGGCGGAAATTTAGGAAGCAGCGAAGAGAGGAAGTATGATAGTAATGGGCAACTTTTAATTATTGTGTAAATGGTCGTTCAGGTTGCAACAAAGACAAAATTTCAGGCACATAAAATGACGGGCTTAGAGCAATTGGATATAGAACTGACTAGAGGGGAGGTAATCTTGAGTGGTGCCCAGAACGTTGTGCGATATGTAAATGTTGCTGAACCAGCTGGGAACAGTGACCTCTTTGAGCTATCAAATTCATCTTGTGTTAAGCAGAAAGTTGCCCAGGAAACCATACACAGTCGCATTTAATTTCAAAAGAGGAAACGTCTCAAAAATGAATGGATTCGTTAAAAGAAGATTGAAAATAATGATGGGCCAAATATCCCTCCCTTTTTTTTTTGTGAAACCATGTATTCCCCCTGAGAGAAGGGATATTCTGCAACTATAATAGGTGTGTGGTGTGTATGTGAAATTCCAGAGCTTTTCTATAATGTTCATGGGGAGAGTCTTCTTTAATATGAGGTGGCTTGAGTGGGTTTTTTCTCCATTTTTCTTTTTTTCCTTAATAAACCTTGTCACTGCTTTAATTTATTTGTTTGTTTGTAGTATTTCTATACTGCTGATTATAATAGAAGCTCTCAGTGGTTCACAACATTAGAGTACAATATTAAAACACAGTATTAAAACATACCATAAAAAAAACAGTATTAAAACACTTGCAACAACAATAAAAGAGCAGTAAAATGGGACTATAAAATGGAGTGGCGTAGTTAATATATTTAAGGCCCAGGGAAGGCCTAGGCTGACCATATGAAAAGGAGGACAGGGCTCCTGTAACTTTAACAGTTGTAGAGAAAAGGGAATTTCAGCCAGTATCATTTGTATGCAATTAGTTCTTGGTGATATTCCCTCTTCATCACAACAGTTAAAGTTGCAGGCACTATACTAGAGTGACCATATACAAAAGAAGCCAGGGCCTCTGCAACTTTAACTGCTATGATGAAGAGGGAATTTCACCAGGAACTAATTGCATACAAATGACACTGGCTGAAATTCCCTTTTCTCTACAACTGTTAAAGTTACAGGAGCCTTGTCCTCCTTTTCATATGGTCAGCCTACCTGAATGAACAAGTGTGTCTTCAGGAGGTGTTTGAATGATGCTACATTTTCTGCTTCTTGAGCTACACAAAGGAGAGTTTTCCAAATTGTAGGTGCCACTACAGAGAAGGCTAGCCATCTCGGTGCTTCATGATGACATTCCGCCTGGGTATGTATAAGGGAAAGCGGTCTGCTAGGTATCCTTGTCCCAAGTAGTTTAGGGCTTTATGTGTCAGTAATATAACCTTGTACATGGCTCGGTAGCTAAAAGGCAGCCAGTGCAGTTCTTTTTAACACAAGTGTTATGTGGGAATAACTGGGTGTTCCAGTGAGCACCCTAGCTGCTGCATTCTCCACTAGCTGCAGCTTCTGGACCATGCACGAGGGTAGCCCCACATACAGCACATAGCATTAGTCTAATTGTGAGGTTACCAGTACATGGATGATCGTGGCTAGGCTATCTCTATCCAGGAATGGGTGTAGTAGGCACACTAACTGAAGTTGATAATTATCGTGTTCGCCAGGTCTTTCCTGGGAAACCAGCCAGCAAGGTTCTTATCAGTCCGTTCTGGGAATGCAGCCAACAGAAATACTTTGAGTTGTTTTAGCAAGGAGATATTAACTCCTGCAAAGTGTGAAGTGCTGAATTGTCCCAGCTCCTATAGCAGGAATACAGTGTCCAGAATCTACAAACCAAGTCCAAAATCCAGGGGGAAAGCCAGAGAGAGAGAGTCCACGAGCCGAGTCCAAATCCGAAGTCAAAAGCCAAAGCAGGAGTCCACGAGCTAAAATCAAGTAGTGAAGCTAGACAGCTTGCATGTCGGTTGTTCCTAGCAGAGAAACGTCTTGCACTTTGAGGCTTTTTAAGCTGCTCAGCCTGGACTCACCCCTCCCCAGCTGTGCCTCATTACTCAGCTTTAGCTATTTAAGCTCAGTGTCCACCATGCTGCGTCTCTGCAGTCGCAGACTTCTTCTTGCTGGTTGGACTTGCTCTGCATGCTTTAGATGCCTCCTTTGCTGAGGACTGGGTGGCTGACATTCTTTGACTTCAGAAGCTTCTTCGGTGGAGACAGGAGGTGGAGGATAACTTTCCTGGGGCTTCTCTGCCTCCTCTGCCGCACGGCTCCTCTCCTCCTCCGACGCTGCCTCCGATAGACTCTGAGGCAAAGAATCTGCAGCCCTGGGTGAGTCAGCCTCATCCTCCGACGAAGATTCCTCAGGAGGGGCCATGACAATAATGGCCCTCCACGCCACCGAGGTCACCTGAGCCTCCAATGTCAAAGATGGATCCAAGAGCATCCCCCAAACTATGGACCTGCTCGTTCAGAACAGGCAAACATCCCAATACCCAGACCTGAGAACCACCAACCCATAGAGTCTCTTGTCTCTTCGGGATTCAGCTTCAGTTTGTTGGCCCTCAGCCAAGCCATAACTGCATCCAGGCACGGGTTTAAAACGTGCATGGCCTCTCCCTATTCAGATGTTACAGAGAAATAGAGCTGGGTGTCGTCAGCATACTGGTGACATCTTGCCCCAACTCTCTTGATGACCACTCCCAGCAGCTTAATTTAGATAGGAATTGGGCCCGGACCCGCCAGTCCAGGTCCGGGCCCAATTCAAAGTGCTGGTATTAATATTCAAAGCCCTAAACGGCTTGGGGCCAGGTTATCTGAAGGAACGCCTCCTCTCATATGTACCTGCCCGACCCTAAGGTTATCGTCAGGGGCCCTTCTCCGTGAGCCCCTGCCAAAGGAAGTGAGGCAGATGGCTACCAGGAGGAGGGCCTTCTCTGCTGTGGCACCCCAGCTGTGGAATGAGTTCCCTAGAGAGGTTTGCCTGGCACCTACATTATACTCTTTTAGATGCTAGGACCTTTTTATTTTCTCAGTATTTTAACAGTTCATCAGTTTGATTTTTAACTTTGCTGTTTTAAATTTGTATTTAAATTTGTATTAATTTCTGCTGCTTGGTTTTATCTTGATTGTGCTCTTATATTGTATTTTATACTATGGTTTTATACTGTTGTTGTTTTTATATTTTGAATGGTTGTCACGGTTTTAATTTTTGTAAACAGCCCAGAGAGCTTTGGCTTTTGGGCGGCATAGAAATGCAATAAATAAATAAATAAATAACATGATGGTGCCCTGTGGCACCCCACAGTTCAATTGCCATGGGGCAGAAATACAGTTCCCCACTGCTATTCTCTGGAACCGACCTGCAAGTACGAGTTGAACCACTGTAGAAAAGTGGCTCCAACTTACAGTGGTGGTCCAGGAGGATACCGTGGTCAATGGTATCAAAAGCCACTGAGAAATCAAGGAGTAGTAACAGGGTCGTACTACCCCTGTTCCTCTCCTGCAGAAGGTCATCCATGAAGGCGACCAAGGCCAATTCTGTCCCAAAACCGGGCCTGAACCCAGACTGGTATGGATCCAAATAATCAGTTTAAGGGGCAGCCTAGGCCCTACAGCAGCCCAACAGCATTCCAGGCTGGATCAGAAGTCCCCACGGGAATGACCCTACATCAAGTGCCAGCATTTCCAGGCCAAACTGAACGTTCTTCTAAGTTTAGTGTAAGCACATGTGGTGCCGATTCGCATCAGGGCTGTGTTGATTTGGGGTGGGGTGATTTTAGCTTCCCCCTTTCCCATTTTGGCCTGAAATTCTATCCCCGCCCATGAGGGCAGTTAAAACAACAACAACAACAACAACAACAACAACAACAACAACAACAAACTCTATTGCAATCCAAAATCCATTGGAGACATTTATTCTTTTCTTTTTTCAACCCTTTCCCCATGGGGGGATGGAATTTCAGGCCAAAAATATCCCCCTCCCATTTGCTATGGTCTCAATCTGAATCTGGCCTGTGTGCGCTTACGGTAAAGTGAATTAGGAGGTTTAGTTTGGTCTTCTTTGCACTGAACACATGCCCAAACTTTCTGCCTAAAAAGCATGCATAACCCTAAAGATATATATTTATTATCTATCTATCTATCTATCATCTATCTATCATCTATCTATCATCTATCTATCCTATAGCACTTCTGGGAGGCATTCTGATTTATGAATTTGATGTTTCTCCATGGATATGGAGTTCCATAAGAATGGGGCAGCCATATAATAAACCTCTCTGCATTTCATGTCCTTGCTGTTTGAGCATTTCTTTATTTGTTACATTTCTATTCTGTCTTTCCACTAAAAATATTGCCCAAAGTATATGGATCTATTTGGTATGTGGATAGTACCATCAAGGGCATTCTTGGCTGTTTCGTTCTAGTGGCTACTTGTTTTACAAATCTAAGGTCTTATCTTCTGAGACTTAGATAGATGATTTCCAAACCATAATTTGAAGAACTGAAAATGGAGCTACAGGTTTGCATGCTTCCTTCTCCCCTCTTACATGGGATATTGTGGGTGACACTTAACTTTCAAACCAGAATTGGAAAGCACCATTGGTGCTAACCATAGTTTTCTAATTCATATGCCATGGCAAAGTAGTATCAGTACTAAATTATGAATTGAAAGTATACTGTTTAGAAAGAGAATGAGGGAAGCATGCAAGGATTGTTTGAACTGAGTCTGTATCTTGTTTTTGGCTTTTCACTTTTATTTTCAGGTTTGTGGCATATTCTTTCTCTCTCAACATTTCGATGGCCTCATCACATCCTGCATCTGAAAAGTGGTTTAAAAATTATCTCTCCCCTACCCCCACCCATTGTTTTTCCCTTCTAGCCAGTCTCTCCTCTAGCCCTAATCCTTCTCATGCTGTCTTTCCGTTCCATATTGATCTTTATTATAATTAGATTGTAAGCCTGTGGAGAGGGTGTGATCTGTTTTGTATTGTGCTTGGTTGTTAGTGCTGTTTAAATACTAATTATATTAATATTATCATTGTGGGTCTAATTAACATGATTCTATATATAGGCAGTATTTAAACTGATGATGGGGGGGGGGGGAATCAACCCCAAATGGTAACTTTGGACCAACTTTCTGGACCACCTTTAGCCCAAAGCAAAATACACTTAGCCTTCGATAAATGTATTTCTGGCCTTCTTGATCAACACCCAATATATGTGGAGGGAAGATGATGATGATGATGATAGTAAGGTAGCTGGACTTAAGTTAACTTTGAGAAATGGGTCTAAAAAATGGGTGGGAACGTAGGGCATGAAATATTCATACGTACTTTTCCTAAGCTACCACATCTTTGGAAGCCGTTCCTTATGACTAATTGGACTGATGGGAGTTTAGAGAACCAGAATTTGCTAGATGATGTTAAGAAATAGAAAAACCTCAGGGGAACATTAAAACTGCTAGTGATAATCTAATAGTGATAATGTCTGCTTAGATGCTCAAAGGGTGTGATGGAAGCTTCATTGCTTTGGATTGTTAGAAATTATGAGGCAGTCGTTATCCATTATTTAATATGATGGGACTGAAGTGGGCTGTTAAGAAGTTTTTACATAATCATTTTATTAAAAAGAACCTAGTAGTTCTGCATATATTAGTCATAGATTTATGTAAGTTGAGGGTTGGGAAGAGCCCTTACAAAAAATTAAAATTACTCCCAGGATAAGTTGCATTCACAGTAGTAGTAAAGCCTCAGTTGGTTCAGTCCTAGCTTCTGCCTACCCAGCTCAGCATATCATTCCATCCTCACTATAGATACCCAGTCTCTCAACTCTCACCTACATTTGACTACAAATAATAGAGCTGTGCCTTTTTTTAAAAAAAGTACCCCAAGTCAACATGAAAGTGCCATCAGTTTTGAGAATAATATGACACTTCGCTGAGTGTGAATGAAACCTCAGGTTTGCATGTTCCTCTCTCCTCTGCAAGAAATACTTTGGCAGAGTTTAGTTTTACTTTCTATGAAAGCAGGTTTGTCGTTTTGTTCAGAGTGGAGATCATGGTTCAAAAGAGACTCTGGTCTGTTTCTAAACAACCAACTTCATGCTATGGGTTGTTCAGCTTGTTTAATTAACCAAAGCTTGTTTTAAATCATGATTTTTGATTTACACCTAATGACGAGTCAGTTTTCATAGAGAGCCAAGGTTGCCCTCCCAGTTTAGCAGAGGGGAGGGGAGGGGGAAGTGTCTGAGCCTGACACTTCTCTTGGGCTCATCCAGGCTTGTACATGTAGTGCTAAACCATGTTTTAGAGCTCCGTGTACACTGGTCCAGTCTGTCTTTATTATAAAACTATATACTGGTGCCCACTTCAAGCAAAATATTTTCATGCCCTTGACATGCTTTGGTTTTGATATTATTAAAGAAAAAATGAGTTTCCTTTCTTCCCCTTGTAAGGTCTACTCTTAGGATTTCACCCAGTCAAGTTGTATTCTGGTTTTATGGCTTAATTCCTGCAGTATAACTTTCTTCTTCACATTAGTGCCCGCTTTATCTCTTGAGATCCAGTTATTTAAAGTCAATGTACATAATTTCTTGCTATGGGGAATTTGTCAGCCTGAAGGAAGAAGGAGGAAAAGTTGACATCTTAAATGCCTCACTTGGTTGTCTCTTATTGGGCTATAAATATTTTCTAGCTCCTCCCTAATTTTTAGTTCCATTTGTCATACTGATAAAATTAATGTTACTAAAGGCATTCATTTGCAGTGGTTTTCAAATATACATCAATTGTATTTATTGACAATTTGTTTGAATCCTCATCTAGAGATGTTTGTGAACGCCATGCCACATGGAACGAAAGAAGAGCTAAGTCCGTGAATGCTTTGCAAAGCTGTGAAAGATTCATTGTTAATTTTTGATAATGGAGATGCTGTTTCTTCCTCTTGAAAGGAGTGGTGTACAACATCATCCCTACCTTTCCCCTTTACTTCCTTATCTTCATCAAGGAAACCTTGGAGGTTTCCAATACATGCATTTCTGTAAGAGAACAGACTGTTTTATTTATAGCCTGAATCCTGATAATACACTCTGAAGACAGTTTGGTTTCTTCCCCCTGTGTCCTTATTCAAAACTATTGCTTATTTGATGCGTATTGGGTAGTTGATGTGTAAATAATGAGTAACTACTGTTTATTTATTTAGTCCATTTTATATCTTGCCATCTTTTGTCAAGGAACACAAGGTGATGTACATGGGGGTTCCCATATGGTCTCCGATTCAGGCACTGACAGGTGCAGACCTGCTTAGCTTCAGCAAAGTGGATGCACCATGTGCCCTGGTGGTTAATTGAACTATTGGTTAGTTGATGCTAGTTGAAGGGTGGGGAGGGCAGGGGAAGAGAGAGAGAGACTGAATGAGCACTCCTATGCTTTTCCTTGGCCTAGTTGCTGTTTGTTTTGTGCCTTCACAGAGTTTGTTGCTTGGAAAGATCAGCTGGAACAGATAACATTACTTGGCTGTCATTTGTCACTCCACTGGAGTGTACTCCTAAGCAGTGTTTACAGTCCAGCGCTTACTCCTACGTTTCATAAATATTTTAAAGTGTTTGCTGGCAGAACTTTTACAGTAACTCAAAGTTCCTATATTGTATTCACACATTAACATTATGTTATAATTGAATCAGGGATGCTACATTTACAAAAATAATATTTCTGCCTCAGCGTGCACACACACAGTTGATCAGCACCGTCTTCGTAGAAGAATCAGAGATAGGAACTTCAAATTGTTTTTTTTTAAGTATCATCTGTAGAAATTAACCTTGGAGTAAAAAATCTGTAATTAAGACTTCATTCTCTTGTAATATGGTCTCCTGTTTTCCATTTAAGAGAGAATGAGCTTCTTTTCAATTGTGGCCTCAGCTTCTGTGAGTTAGAGCCATAGAAAAGTGTATGCCACAATAAATGTGTTCATCTTTAAGAAAGCCTCAATTTTCTCTATTGTTTTTCAGAGAAATTCTATGGGATAGTTTGCCAGATGCCATAGACACTTCTACGACCTTGGGAGCGGAAATCTACCATCAGATCATTCCCTTCCCCAAGTCCTTCACAGCTGCTGTGGAAAGCACCACAGCAGTTGCTCCTCCGAGGTTGCAACAGCAACATCAAAGGAGCTCAGGTAGGGCAAAAAGCAGGCAGGATGATAAGTAGGGAGGAAAGAGGAGAGGCAGAATTCTCAGCAGCCTACAGCCTTTCCATCACCATCACTCCCTACAGTCTGTGTGTCAGCTAGATGTGCTCAGAGGCCTGTCTAGCTGAAATTGGGATATTTATTTTTAGGTGGCATGGTAGACAAAAATCTCCTCTGTCCTCCTCCTGCCTTGCCTTGCTTTTGGTGGCAGATCGTAGAATGAACAGAGAGCTCCAATCCAGAAGTACTTCAAGGTGCGTATCAGGTATCCATCTTCAACAAGGCCGTAGGTAGATTTAGTTAGAACTAGGTTGGAATGTCAGAATCTGTGCAAACTGGGCTCTATCAGAAGTTCCCATGGGAGTAGCAAACTCCCTGGCTCAATTTGGACAACACACTGAGCCTCGGTTGTTGAGTTACCTACTGATGGTTGTTGGAAAAGTGGGCGATCTACAGACAACATGCTGCAGCAGGGGCTGCAAGGAATCGGCTACCACCCCCGGTAGCGGTATGGGGCCATCAGCCACGGCTGCAGGGCGAACGCCTGGTCGGCCAGGAGGAGCGGACTCACCGCATGCCTGCACATGGTAGCAGGGCCAGACTTCAGGAAGCGCCCCGATGCCAGCTTGGCAGCCAGGGGGGAGTTACAGAAGACAGCTTTGTCGTGCCTTCGCCCAGACACGCCTGCATACACGTCCAGGAAGCGGCCCTTGGCATCTACCACCGCCTGAAGAACCATGCTGTAGAAATGCTTACAGTTGTAGTATTCCTCGCCACAGGTGGGAGGGGCCAGGATGCACACGTGGATAGAGTCCATTGCCCCCACTGCCCGCTGGAAGCCCAGGGCACGGAAACCACGCATGTTATCCTTCTCGTCCCCCACCCGGATGTCGTTGACCAGGTATAGCTCGTTCAGGACGCTCACCTTCTCACGCGGTGGACACGCCCACTCCGAAGATGGTTGACAGCGGCAGGTAGGCCACGTTGAACGCCAGCTTGTACAGCGTCAGGCTGAGTCGACGGGACACTGGAATATTTCTGTGCATATTTGTACACTCCGCTGCAGGACAGGTGTCACCTCGGCCACCTACACCTTGAAAGTCGCGCAGGACAACACCCACGGAAGCGCTTGTCCCAGTTCTCCAAGTCCTGCATCTCATTCCACACAACATCTGTCCAGGGGAGCACCCAGCGACGGACGGTCTCACGCTCGGCGAGAAGCTCAGCCGATGTCAAGAGGGAGGGAGTGCGATGAAGGGCTACCTCGGCCGTGCCTTTGGCCAGCTTCTCCACGGGGATGAACCAGGGGCAGGACGGTGGCCCAGAGACAAGGCATGGCCTCCGTTGCTCCGAGGGGCCAGCGGAAGGACTCCATTCCAAACACTGGCTTCGTGGGCATGACTCCACTCAGCCGCCTTAGCGGGGCACGGAATAGGTCGTCCTCGTCGGCGTCGCCATGGTTCTGCGTGGCCGCCTGGATCACCCCTTGTAAGCAGGCTGTTGCGAGCTCCCTCCGAGACATAGTCGCCAATGCTGGGCGGGCCAGGGGGGGGCGGCCAGGATGGGAGGAGTGGTGGGCGTGACGGAGCAGGAGGGCGGAGGGAGGTGGAGCAAGGCTGGGAACATGGGACTGCCAACTACAGTAGTGTGGGAATGGGAGGGCAGGAGGATTTGTTTAGGCTGAAGCGCACCTGCGAGAGAGGGGAGTGAGTGGAAGCCGCCAGAGTGGGGCGCGTGAGGGGGGATCGGCACAGCAGGCCGAGTCTATGCTATGACTAGGGGAGATGGGCGTGAGCCTCCATGCCGGCAGAAAGGCCTACAGCTGGCCATTGATCAGACGGTGGCAACGCCGGATGCTTCGTTCCAGACGTCGAATGCGACGTATGACTTCTCCCAGGGCCAGTTCCAGAGCGTGGAGACGCCATGCCTTTTGGGACCACTGCCTTCTGTGGATGGCACGGCGGAGGGAGCGCAGTTTCCCTGGGGGACGAGAACAGTAGGGGGGAGAGGAGGGGGGACTGCCATCAGTGACACGGAGGCCACAGCAACACCAATGCATCCCGCCCAACAGCCCCGTAACTAACCTCCACGGCGAAGGGCCCTTTGGCGTTGGACAATGCGCCCTGCTCGGTGCCCGTGGGACCTGTAGGGTGCTGCCATCTCGACTAGATCTGGCTGCAATGGGGGGAGATTGGGCCGGGAACGAGAGGCATCCAGCGTGTGCAACAATGTTGCATAGGGATGTTGATGGACATAGCCTTGAGCGTCTAGACTGGGCCGAGGGAAGCGGTGGCCAGAGGGACGGGGATCTAGGGGGCCTTACTGTGTATAGGGGTGGGGGCGAACCTACAACTGCATTCCCCTATGGTCCCATGGTGGATGAGTCTAGGGACCTGTAGGATGACTGTGGCTTAGGCCATGTCACCCTGGAAGGGTCTTTCTGCCCCCTCCTCCTCCTCCTCCTCTGCCTCCTCCCCCTCCTCCCCCTTCTCCTCCTCTCCCTCTTCATCGAAGTCTGGTGGGATGTTGCGGCCCGTCTTTGGCCGGCCGCCTACGCTCTGCTGCTCCTGCCCTCCGGCCGCCCCTCCTGCCGTCCCTGCGGCACCTGCTGCTGCCGACGCCGAACGTGGGGCCCGGTACGCTGTGGCCGTTCGTGGGGGCAAGTACTGCTGTCGCTGTGGCGGCGCCATATATCCACACGGCCCCATGTAGGGTGTGGGCTGTGGGGGCCCATGGTAGGCGCCCCTGAATGATTGGACCAGCTCCCTGAGCACCTCGGTTTGGCGGTCGATGGCTGCTGTGCGTTCACGCATGCCTCAGTTGATGAGCATACCTCTCCCTGTTGTCCAAAACATCTGCAGGTAGCTGGCTGGTGCCCACAAGCGCCCTTTGCCTTGCAGTTTTGTGCGTCTTGGGGATGTACATGGCTGTTGGTCGCTGTCCGATCGTCTTGGGCGAATGGGGGGGGGCTCCCTGGCCACCGCTTCCCCGTCCCTCGTGCTTCTGGGTGAAGCGGGGGTGGAGGTGGCATTGCGGTGGGGGTCTACTTTGGGTGGGTTGTTGTTCTCCCTGTTGGGGTGGGGGGCTACCCCCTGTTCCTGGGTGCCTGAGGGTGTTGCTTTTTCCGTCTCCCCCTCCCCCCCTTGGCCATGGCTCCATTCTGGTGCGCTTCCCTGTCCGTTTGGGTGGCTGACTGGGCACCCTGCATGAGTGCTGGCAGGAGCAGGCTCCTTGTTGAGCTTCGTGCCGGCTGCCTGGTGGGGGAGGTGGGCGTCCTGGTTGCTATGGCGGCGAAGCCGGGTCTCTGTTGCGAGCGTGCTTGAGCGGCCGCCCGCTTTCTGCCTCTCTTGCCGCTCCGCTGTCTGATTTTCCTTGCTCAACAACTCACGGTTGTTGCTTCAACAACGCCCCAATTCGGATGACACGTTTGTCAATTAACAAATCCCCCAACAACTCGCAAATGAGTTGTTCATCTCAGTTGTTGAAAATTGTTACTTTACCAACTGTGGGTTGTTGCTCCGTTGTTGGGCTACATTCAGACGACACGTTTAACAACGCAATGGGTTGTTACTTCAACAACCCACAGTTGTTAAACGTGTCGTCCGAATTCAGCCCCTGTCTCGGCCTTGAAGCTTCTAGTTCTCTGGGAACTGATAAGTGTTTTTCAAAGGTGGGGGCCCACTTGTTGAAGAAGTCACTCAGATTGTAGCATCATCTTGGTGGGCTGAGCAGTGCTGCCCTGTTTGAACACAGACATGATTTACAGGCCAGAGCCCCTGTCTGTCAAGTGGGTTTGAACAGGCCTTTATGGGGGGGGGGGGGGGGCAAGGCAAAGAGATTTGCTATGACCATCCTTCAACTCATTGCCCGAACTCCCTCCCTGTTTGGATCCATAATTGTTTGGGACTTTGAAAGCACTCTGCACATGGATTCTCCTCTATTTGGACTTTGGATTTCTAAGGACTGTGCCATGAAAAGTACTGTGAGGCTTTTCATAGACTTGAGCTCACATTTACTGTGGAGTATGTGTGTGTGTGTGTGTGAGGTCCACTCAGCGTACGGCAGGCTGGGACTGACCGCTGGATTTCTTCCCTGCCAGACTCAGGTGGCAGAGAGTCCCGGTGCTACAGTTCATGCACGGGACTCCTGGTGCCTGAGATTTTACCTTCCCTGTGATTGTGTGTTCCTGATCAGATCAGCATTCAGCAGCCTGGGTTTGATTGTACGTTATCTTTCCCTGCCAGGACAAAGGTGGCAGGGAGTTGCCAGTACTAAGCAGAAGCATGGGACTCCTGGTATCTGAGATTTTTACCCACCCCATGATCTTGTTTAGGCTTCGGCCATGTGCCCTGAGTTACCAACGTATGCAGTGTTTGGACAAGCTCCCTTGGGATAGTTTGTTAAACCTTTCAAGTATTCCTCTGTGTGATTGCCTGAAGGGATGGAGCCTAAAGCTTTCTGACCATCAGTCAGCTCAAAGTATTCTGAAGTGTGTAACCATTAAGCTTTTTACCATGGGAGTTCCTCAATAAAAGAAGTCTCGCTGATGTGAGTGTCTCATGTCAGTTTGGCAGCAGCTGTGAATGCCAGAGGGAACGGGCATACACGTGACAGTGCGGACCTGGTCTTTGAAGGGCAGTACAAATCCCATCCAGAACAGGTCATATCCCTACGCACGTTCAATTTTTCCTAAACTACATTAAATTTTAATGTCGCTATTCCAAATCAGTGAATGGAAACTGTATTGATTTGGTGGTGTTGAGAATACAGTCAACCTACCTAACAGACGTGACAAAGGGTGGTATCTCTTGATGTACTTAGCAGATGCTTCAAATACAATAACACCATCATTTTGCATTTCTCTGCTGTGTGGCTGTTAAGAAAATTGGGGTATAAAGTTAAGTAATACATTTGACATTGTCCATTAGGGCACCTGTTGATTTGTTAACTAGATCGGATTTTGTATGCAAAAAATATTTATGTAACTTCTCTGGAGTCCTTTACCCACCCGGTATTTTTCTTGTGTTATTGCATCGCTTCTCCATATGCTTTGCTTACTGGATGGGGTTTTCTGTTAGCTTTGTTTTTCCCTGTATGGCTGCAAATATTATCCCTGTGATGCTCATTTCATTATTATTTATGTCCTGCCTGAGTAATGTTATTACCATTGATTACTCACAATAGGTCATTTCAGCAAACTGTTTTCAGAAAGCTTGAGAAAAGAATAAGAGGTGAAATTCCATAATTAATGCAGCCAGCATGATTTGTAGTGTTGTGTGGTTGATGTCTTTTTTTTCAGTGTTCAGAAAGAAACAAACACTTGAATGCCTCTTGTTTGATTTCTAATGGCCTTGCTGTCAAAATAGTAACCCTTTTTTCAAACCTTCTCTTTTTAGCCTCCAGTTAATAATTTGTAAGAAGCAGGTTAATTTCAATGAATGTAAAGAACATAATGTAAAGTATGTATTTACACTGTATGTACATACAGCAGGGAGCTGCAGAAAAGCCCAGCTATGATACATGCAAATGCATAGAGATTTGTGGGCGGTGGGTGAGGCATTTCTAGACAGACATAAACACTTGAAAATGCAGTGTGTGATGGAAGTGACCCCTAAAATCTGTTCACACATGCATATAGATTATGGTTGATTCACAGCTGAATGTGTGACTTCTTTGAGGTGGGTATGAAATAATATTAAAATTATCTATTCCATGTTTGTTCTGAATAGTTGATTCACTATGTGAGATACTATCTGTGATTGGTAAACATACCCTTAAGATTAAAATTTATCAAATTATATGGAGTTCAAATTAATCCTTCTATCCTGTACTTTGCTAAATGTTTTTTTTTTGGGGGGGGGGGTTATTCTGGGTTTGTACCCTTAGGATGTTTTTGTTTGGTTGGCTTTACTCTGAAATTTCTATTGGGTTACTTAATACCTACCAAGACCAAGGTTCAGATTCCTTTATTTTCTGAGCCATCACTGATGAATCACAGAAAATCTGACAACAAAGTGAGAAGCTCAATACCTTACAAGGCCATCAGCTTTCAAGATTTATCCAAAACAGCAAGACAAAGAAACCAGAATGTTGAAGTCAATATTTGATAAATCAAGGAGGACCTTTTGTTCAAATATTTCTCCTTCTAAGATTGTGTTTTGATTTAAGCCTTTACTTCATAAATGCTCTTGGAATCCTTGTGATTTAATAAAACAATGGTTTTTAGTTTTTCAATTTGACATTTATGCTATAAATGTATTATGAACATAAGAACAACCATGCTGGATCAGGCCAGTGGCCAATCTAGTCCAACATTCTGTTCATACAGTGGCCTACCAGCTGCCCACAGGAAACCCACAAGTAGGACATTATTGAAATAGCACCCTGCCACTCATGTTCCCTAGCAACTGGCATACATAGGTATACTGCCTTTGACACTGGAGGTAGCTTATAAACATCAGGACTAGTAGCCATTGAAAGCTGTATTCTCATAAATTTGTCCAATAGCTTTTTAAAGTCATCCAAATGGAAGGCCATCACTATATCTTGTGGTAGCAAATTCTATAGTTTAAATATGTGCTGTGTGAAGTGCTTCCTGTTATTTGAATCTCCCATCAATCAGCTTCATGGGATAACCCTGGGTTCTAGTAGTATAAGAGAGGGAGAAAATTGTTTCCCTAACCTCTTTCTCAACACCATGCATAATTGTGTACACCTCTATCATGGCATCCCTCACTCACCATATTTCCAAGCTAAACAGTCCCAGCTGTTGTAACCTTCCCTCATAGGGGAGTTGCTCTAGCCCCATGATCATTTTAGTTGCCCTTTTCTGCAGTTTTTCCACTATACAGTATCCTTTTTTTTAAGTGACCAGAACTGTACAAAGTATTCCAAGTATGGTCACAACATAGGTTTCTATAAGAGCACTATGATATCAGCAGTTTTATTTTGTATTCTTTTCCTAATCATGCCTAACATTAATTTTGCCTTTTTCACAGTAGCCGCATGCTGCGTCGACGTTGTCATTGAACTATCCATAATGTTCTGTGAATCTTTCCATATATGAAAAACATCGATTCAAGTTGGTTAGACAATTTGGTCAGCTTAATTTTCTAGCCATACATACATAAAAACTGCTATTCTGTAACTGACTTGTTTACAGAGAAGTAGTTGCTATGTGTCAAATTGTTTAAATTTCATTTTATTCAACAATGAAGGATATTACACTGAAGTTTAATTAAGTTGTCTTTAGGTGTGTTTCCCATTTGTACAGTGTAAAAGCGTACATATTTTAGGGATTTGAGTGGATGTCTAATTTGTATCTATAGATAAAGGTATACCTCCTTTCTTTCTTTCTTTCTTTCTTTCTTTCTTTCTTTCTTTCTTATAACATCTGGTAGGTGTTTTTCTGGAACCATCGTCCACCAAGTTACATGACTGAAGTTCATCCACTTCTTAAGATCCTACAATAGTCTAGCTCTGCTATGGGAAGTTGTCTTGAATGTCAGTGTGATTCCCTGAGTGAATAAAAGTGTAGTTCAAAAGTAAATACCCTCAAGAAAGTTTTTTTAAAAAAAAAGAAGCTTAGTGCTATTTAAGTTTTCAACTCATGCAGTATGTGAGAGAGTTGGATGGATGCTTCAGTGCTGACAGTTAACTTGCATTTATAACTACCCTATGCAACAGAGCTGTCAGCCAAAAATGTATGTGAGCTAGGCAGAACTTTTAACATTTTTTACCCAGCTGAAAGGATCCAGGTCAACCAGGGAAGACCTTGGTTTAAAAGTCTGAGAGATTTTTAAAAAAAGCCCGACTAGCAGATTCTGCAAAACCATTGTTGAATGTTGAGAAAATAATTTATGAACCTTGTTTGCAAGCAAAATGAGATCTTCAACCTTCTCGTGTTTACGGAGTAACTTTTTGTGGCGAAGGTAGTGATGAACTTCTGTGTGTTCATTCTGACACTGAGGAGGAAAAAGAAAGGGTTCTTCAGTCATGTAAGACTGTGCTATGTGAAATCCCAACTACTGCTTTTCTAAGATTACCTCAGATCAGGGTTCTGGTTTTAAGTAAGAGCTGAAAGGGAGCAGAAAATTTGCTCTTTTCGGCTTTGGATCTTTAGTTTTATTTATTTATAGGATTTATATTTTTCTGCATGCAATAAATTATATGAGTAGTGAACAATAAAAAAGAGAGAAATCACCACCACCACCACCACCACCACCACCGAATTAAAACCATTAAAATCAGATGCTACTGTATTCCAAATTGCCACCAAAAGGCTTGGAGGAGTGGAAGTGAGAGAGAAGGCCACAAGTCTGTTTATCTCTTTGTGCGTCTTAGTGCAGCTTTGAGGTTCTACAACATAGGTACAATGGAAAAGAGAGTGGAGTACATGATTTGGAGTGATTCTGGTCGACAGCTGGTTGGCCACTTCGTGAACAGAGTGCTGAACTAGATGGACCCTTGGTCTGATCCAGCATGGCTCTTCTTATATTCTTACGATTGTCCACAACCCATTGTTTGGAATTACATTTGAACCAGTCCTATGTCTATGAAAGTCTAGAACATATTCATTTTTATTTTAGTTTGATTTTTAAAACTCTGGTAGAAACATGAAACCTTTTCTTCTCCTTCAAGCCTGCCAAAGTGTTGGTGAATTTCTTCTCCACACTTCATGTGAAACACACAAATGCAAATAAATATAGGTATTAAATGAAAAGCTAAAAATCTGTTAAGTTTGAGAATTGATTGAAAAACGTCACTAAGTGATTCCAGGTATTCTGGAATCAGGATTAGAAACACTGTTGTTTTTACAGTGAGGTCAATGTGGTTTAATATGAATTAGATTAAATATTTATTCAAATCCTATATGTGCCCATGGTCATTTTCTTATAGTCTGCATTTCTCTTTTACAAAAAAGAAAGAAAGAAAGAAAGAAAGAAAGAGACAGGAATATCCAGGATGAAATGGTTGATTTCAGTATCCTTTTTGACACTTTAGACAACTGAATGGTCAGGTTACTTTTTAGGATCCAGCCAGAAGTTGCACAATAGTATGATCTAGTCTTGATAGCATGAAGACTGCCTATTTTTCAGCCCATTCACATTGATATACCATAGAATCAGATTTGTATCTTTGGCACTAAAAAGGCAGAGAAGGGGAAGAAGCAGGTCTAATCCTGTGCAGTGGTCTAACCTTGCAAATGAATATGAGAAATAAACCATTAATAATATCCACTCAGTTTTTTCCACTAGAAAAATATCTTTGGAACTTACAGTGGTATCACCTTAAATAGTTTGCTAATTTTTATCCTTCCTCATTTTCTATTTGTTTTGTACAATATTTCCTGGTTTCTCGTTTCATTTTATTTCTTGATTGATTTGATTGATTAGTCTTATTTGTATCCTAGCTTTCTACGAAAATAAATGACACTCAAGGCATAAGTAAAATGGCATAACTAAGCATAACTAAAATGGATTAAAACAATACATTAAAGTACAATAAAAATAACAATTACAGGGGGGAAAAAATAAAAACACCATCCAACCTAATAGATCCAATTACAGGCCAAAGGCTTTCTTGAATAATGATTCAAATTCCATCTGGATTTTATTAGCCTTTTTTATGATGACTGCCAGTAGACAAAAAAAAAATTCTCTAATACCCTGGAATAACTTCTATCTGGTCCTAGAGATTTGTTACTTTTAGGTCCCTCTAGATTATTTCGTTTTTGCTTCATTGGCCCTTGAAATCAACTGGAATAGTGGTTAAAAGACTGTCAGGTTTTTGAAAAAAGGACATTTGGAATACATTGCAGTTTGATTTTTACTCTCTGTATTTCTCAAGAATGCAATTTTTGTGGTTGAACTTCTCTTGTAATTCTCCATTAGAATTTGGTTAAAATAGGAAAAGCAATGAACTTCATTTGATTTGATTTTTCCTTTTATATATTATGTAGCTAATACTTTCTCCCTTGTACACCACACTTTGCTGTATTATGTCTTGCTAGCATTTCTGCAGATTTACGCACCTGATACATTTGAACAGAATTTTTCAACTAAATGTTGTATAACATAAATGTATTACTGTTGAAACATATGTTTTTAATTACATGTGTGCAACTTGTGCACCTCTCTATAGCGTCAAGCTACTCAACTTCTATATTTTCTGTTTGTGTTATTAATAAGCATTGTTTGAACTCCATAAAGATCCACACTAGCTAAGCTGAGGAAATTAAAACAATAATTCATAACAGGAATATAACTTTCCAGAAGGGTTTCCCAAAGTCTTTCTTTCCCCAATGTAGCTTGCCAATTTATTTTTACATTTAAAAACTATTAATTCAGATCTCATCAGTACATAAGGCTACCTTTGTACCTAGTCCAGAAACTTCAACTAGTTCAAAATATGGCAGCCAGGTTGGTCACTGGTACACCTAGGGGTGACCATATTACATCAGCTTTAAAATTACTTCACCGGCTGCCAATGAGTTTCCGGGCGAAGTACAAACTGTTGGTCATTACCTTTAAAGCCCTACATGGTTTGGGTCCAGGTTACCTATGGGATCACCTTCCCCCATACAATCTGCCCCACACACTTCGGTCCTCTGGGAAGAATTTACTTCAGTCAGCCAAGACTAGGC
The DNA here is from genome assembly GCA_029215795.1 of Anniella stebbinsi. Taxonomy (NCBI): domain Eukaryota; kingdom Metazoa; phylum Chordata; class Lepidosauria; order Squamata; family Anniellidae; genus Anniella; species Anniella stebbinsi. Next base: position 126,415,211 of record JARDYH010000003.1, on the reverse strand, counting down.
TGACAACCGTTACCCAGAGGACCTTCTCTTCCGCCACTCCCAGACTGTGGAATGGCCTGCCGAGATTCGCCAGCTTAATAGTCTTCCGGAATTTAAGGAAGCCATAAAGACTGATCTCTTCCAGTAAGCCTATTTAGTTGAATTTTAAGAGTTTTTGTTATTTTAAAAATGTATTAGTTTTATATGTTTTAATCAGTTTTATGTATTTTATATTATTTGTATTTAATGTTGTACCCTGCCTCAATCCAGAGGAAGAGGCGGGTAAGAAATAAATATATTATTATTATTATTATTATTATTAGACCAGTAGTTCCCTATATTTGCGAGCTTCCCAGTGCATCAGTTACCGGAGAAACATAGAAATTAGCTCCATGTAAGAGGCAACCTGGCTGCTTCTGAAACACATGTAATATCCTTTTGAGTTGTCAGAACTGACTTTAAAGCTTCAGAATGCAGGTGGAGGAATTGTTTGTTATGCTGCTCCTCAGTGTAAAGATCTGCTCCTCAGTGTGAAAATGTTGCTGAATAGCGAACAAGCATTTCCGGGGAAGGTTAGGCTGGAACCTTTCACTGTCATTAAACATATCATCCCTCACCTGCTCCCTTTTGAAGCAGGTGCAGTTCAAGAGAGGACGAGCAGCTTGTTCTTGTTGCATTTATTGCACAATAATGCAAAGAAAGAAAAAGCCTCTTCACAGTAACTAGTTTTTACTCATTTAAATATGATAACTTATTCAGATATATGAAGATCTTTTTTTTTTATTAACTGACACTGAGATGAGCATTAATCCCATCCAGATTGGTCAACTGAAATATAAACCACTCTGCAAAAGAGAGCAGGGCTATACAACAGTTAAAGCTGCAGGGGCTATACTAGAGTGACCAGATACACAAGAGAGCAGGGCTCCTGCAGCTTTAACTGTTGTGCTGAAGAGGAAATTTCACTAGGTGCTGCATGCATACAAATAACACCTGCTGAAATTCCCTTTTCTATGCAACTGTTAAAGATACAGGAGCCCTGTCCTCCTTTCCATATGGACACCCTAATTTATTTTGTTCTGCAAGCATTACTCTCGGACCACGCAACATAGAACATGCCACATGAAATTGTTGGACACAATCCAGCAGTTTAATATACCTTTTATTACCTGTCGTACAATTTCCCACCTTAAAATTAGAATACAAAGAGTTCATTTTAGAGGACTCGCATTCTGTTGTCTCAAAATCATTTCAAACTATAGGGGTTATGTTGCTTTTTAATAGAATTAACTGTACACAGCAAGTGTTTTAGCTTACCTTCCACTAAATTTAGAGAACTAAAACCACCTATTATGGTTTATCCGATCTTTCCTCTCTTGTTCTTTCCTATTAATCATGGCAACTTGCTTGTTCTTTTTGGATGATGATAATGTATCTGTTCCATATAGCTATGCTATGTATCAGTGCTTCATTCCAAGTTTTAATTTTGTAAGTACTTGTGCCCATTTGCACCAGCAGGCTTCTGTGGGTGCAACTCTGGATCCAAACCATTGCAATTAAAATAAATGTACAGAGTGACATTTTATACACCTAGCACTCATAGAATACATTTCAGGCACCATCTCTATAATTTGATGTCAAAGAAATTCAATGTATATGTAGTTACCAGGAAAACCTATGGGACTCGGAAGCATTAATCTACTTTTTAAAAGATAGCTTCTCATTGCCTATGGTAGGGTGACCAGATAAAATCCAGGTCAGGGCTCATGTAACTTTAACAGTTGTAGAGAAAAGGGAATGTCAGCCAGTGTCATTTGTATGCAATTAGTTCCTGGTGAAATTCCCTCTTCATCACAACTGTTAAAGTTGCAGGGGCCCTGCCTTCTTTTGTATATGGTCACTCTAGTATAGTGCCTGCACCTTTAACTGTTGTGATGAAGAGGGAATATCACCAGGAACTAATTGCATACAAATGACACCAGCTGAAATTCCCTTTTCTCTACAACTGTTAAAGTTACATGAGCCCTGACCTGGATTTTATCTGGTCAGCCTAGCCTATGGCAATAGTCTAACAACACCCTGTGGGAGTATGTTTTTAAGGCAGCAGAGTAAAAACTTTCAGAAAACTTGTTCTGATGTTGTGAGGATATTCAGCTAAGGAGCACTGCTCTTAAAGAGTCATGTCAATTCTAATCCTTTAGAGTATAATCCTTTAAAATTATACTGCTTTCATCTTAACTTTGTGAATCCTATACTGTCTTCAGAACAACTAGTATTAGAATCAATACAAGCTGTTGCTAAGAATGAATATGCATTAGTCCCCAAACAAATTAGAAAATAATTGTTGGAATTATGCTATTCATTTACTTAACTTTTTAGCATTGGTTGTAGCATCTCATTTAATGGGAACAGTTTATTACTTTGAAAAGGAGAACAGAGGCCTCGTGTAGAGAATGGGTGGTATCAAATTAATTTCTCTTGATAGCAATCCCCCCTCCTCTTTGCAGTCCCTCAAAATCTACTCTGGAGTTTTGAAGGAGCCTCCAAATCAGATTTTAGCTTGTGGGGGGGGGGGGTGGCTTTCAGGAGGGAAAAGAGGAAAGTCCTATTGTATGAGCTGAAGTCCTTATATTGTTTTCCTCAATTGCTGGCACTTGCCTTCCCCTCTTTGGAGTAATTTCCCTTCTTGCTTCCCTTTTCAGTGTTAACTATGGTTTGCATTACATATCCACTGACACAAATGGGGGTTTGTCATAAACTACCATTCACTTGCAGTAAATCTGTAAATTTTCATCATGAGGCAACCTGGTTTGTTTCAGTGCCCATGTATAGTACAAAATCCTAGCTAATTTTGGGAGGGGGAAAGTGTAGAAAATCAGTCCAGAGAAGGAGGGTGCATGTGTTTTGAGGTTGCTTTGACTGACAAACTGTGATTTGCTGGGAGTCAGGTTTACATCTTATGTTAGTATATCAACATGTTCTTTGAGGCCGGGTCTACACCATGCATATATCCCTGGTTTGTTTCTAGGTCATCCCTGTGCATCCAAATGATGCACAGGGGATCCAGGGTCAACCTGAGATGACCACTCACTTTCCCCAGGATAACTGCAACTGTGTTTTCCCTGTTTTTTCCCACAGTCCTGGGATAACCCCGAGGACTGCGGGCAGTGTGGCGTGGGCTCCCAGGTCCTCAAATGGATACGGAGCTGCATGGGGTGGCTCTGTGCCCATCGGGGGTGGGGTGGGGGCAGCATTTTCGCCATCCCTTGGACGGCGGCGCCAAGTTCCCCTGCTTTGTTTGGTTTTTTTACTTACTGTTGCACCAGATCGCAATGGCCCTCCTTAAAAAAACAAACAAAAAAAAAGCCACACCCAAACGGCCCTGTTGGCTTCCAGGACGAAGCGCTGGCGTATGGACCCATAGGGAGGATCCCAGAAGCGGTAAAGCCCAAGATCCTCCCCGCAAGTCCCGGAAAGCTCATAGGTGTAGAATGAGCCCTGAGAAATGTGAAAGCTTTCTTTAAAGGACTTACTTCATTAAACAGAAAATCAGACTTGGGTTTTTTTTGTGATTTTTATTGTTGTTGCTTTCATTGTAAAATTTATTCCTCTCCAGTAATATCTTACTATGAATCTGACTTCAGTACCAGTGCAGGGTGTCCTCCTCCTCCTCCTCCATACTGAATAATTCCAGGTTATCTGGTTTTTACTATTGAATTAATGTCATATAACTCCTCTGCCATATAACCCTTTTGGCAGTTTTCATCCTTCTGTTTAAATGTATTCATGAAGGACATACACACCCTTTGAAGCATGTGTTTTTGTGATGTCACGGCACCACTTTAATCCAGATTGATCCACAAGATTCCTATCATCTGTGTTTTTATCTTGGACTATATGGTAAGACTGCATGACGTTTAGTGGTATAAAGATACCAGAAAGACTACATCATTGCAAACTTGGGAATCCTTTAAAAATTACCTTAAATTCATGGGAGCAGCTTTTTGATAGGTGACGCCTGTGCTAGTATAACATTTCAATAACCCATCCAAATGGGTTGGGGGCTGTTTGCACGGCACCAGGTTTTGGAGGGCCCTTGGACATGACAACCTCAATAGCCCCCACTTCCTCAGCGAGCCTACCTTCTCTGCACCCTGGTCACCAGCCGCTATTTCTGTTTCTCCTCATTGCTACCACATGATTGCTTGACAGGCAGAGAGATGGTGAGCAAATAGATTTTGGCACCTGCTGCTGCTCCTTCTTTTTACCATCAGCATTGTCTGAGCAGAGCAAGAGGCAGGTGAACGATCAGGTTTCAGTGGTGAAGAGGAGGAGTAATTCCAGGGGTCTCTTATCAGTGGGCCCCTGCTGGGCTATGGGCCCTTGGCAGGTGCCTAACCAAGCCTACTCTTGATGCCCTGCATGGGTCTGTTGCATGGAAACAGTAAACCGCTCCTAGTGGGAAACCAGTATTGTAAATAAACTCTGCCCTCTGAATAGGGCCAGAGAACTCTGCTGAGTGTCCAAAAGTCAGGGCTTTCAGAGTTCTTCACATGCTGTTGGACAATATACAATTGCCTCTATACAGGACATTCCTGCCTAGAAACTGGCACAAGCAACAACGCAACACAATTATGAGATCTCCTTCAAAACAAGACTGTGGCATAAATGGAAAGTAGACAGCAGATATATGGAGAACTGAGGGGGGTGTCAAATAGATTAACATTACTTCAGAAATGTTATTAATTTATTATTCCCATAGTTTTTTTCTCTTATTACACACACACACATATAAATTTAGATATGTAGGCTGTTTTCCAGTTGGATTCCAATGAGTTTGTATAACTGTAAAATTTATTTATTATTTATTTTATTCCATTTATATACCGCCCCATAGCTGAAGCTCTCTGGGGGGTTTACAAAAATTAAAAACATTGAACAATTAAAATACCAATATACAAAATGTAAAAGCATAAAGCATAAAAACAAGTTAAAATTACAATATCCTTCTGGGTCAAAGCACAACACCACAAAAACACAAAAACTCTCATCATATGCTGTTAAATGCCTGGGAGAAGAGGAAAGTCTTGACCTGGCGCCGAAAAGATAACGATGTTGGCACCAGGCGAGCCTCATCAGGGAGATCATTCCATAATTGGGGGGCCACCACTGAAAAGCCCCCTTCCCTTGTTGCCACCCTCCGTGCCTCCCTTGGAGTAGGCAACCGGAGGAGGACCTTCGATGTGGATCGTAGTGTACTGGTAGGTTCGTGTTGGGAGAGGCGTTCCATCAGGTATTGTGGTCCCAAGCCATATAAGGCTTTATAGGTTAAAACTAGGGTTGCCATATTCTGGATCCACAAAACCAGGACAACTTTTTTTGGGGGGGAGAGGGGGCTAGGATTTTTAAAAAACTGAGCAATATGTAAAGGTCGAGGGAAAGGAAGAAAGCTGTCTAAGCTTTAGCTATCTAACAGCGCAATCCTATGCATGTCTACTCAGAAATAAATCCTATTGAGTTAAATAGGACTTATTCCCAGGTAAGTATGTATAGGATTGCAGCCTAAAGTACTTAAGCACCTGCAAATAAATAATAGGCAAAGAACAATTTAAGCAATCAAACAGAAAAAAATGACACTAAATTACATTTCTCCACTAGTTCTCAAAAGCTAGAGGAGAATTCAATACGGAGACTTACCCCCATCCCAATCACCCAAGTAGTTACCATAGGATATTAATATTAAAAGATATTGTTTAACCCCAAAGTAGCCATCTACTTCGTGTTCAAGTGGTGGCTCTAGCAGGATATGGACTGTTTGGTGCCACTAGATGAAGGGATCATAATGAATTGTAAATAATAGTAACAATAATAATGCTGATTTTCTTAGACATATTTAAAAGGTAACACCCCCTCCCCCCACACACACACATACGGACCCCAAATTAAACTTAAGGCATGATCCAACCAAAGTTAAGCACTTTTAAGGGAACCTACCTGGGAGTAAGACTCATTGAACACAGTGGGGCTTATGTTTGAGCAAACCTGCATAGGGTTCTGTGATCTCATTGGTTTCAATGGAAGAATGTTAAATGCCTGCTTTCCCCTGCACATTTACCTGGAAGCAAGCCCCACTGCAGACAATAGGACTTACTGCATGTCTACTCAGAAGTAAGTCCCAGTGAGTTCTGTGGAAATTACTTCTAATTAAACATGCATAAATTTAGGTAGCTAAAAGTGTTTAATAATAGCTGGATTGTGCCATTATGCGTATGTTTTTTGTTTTTCTTTTTAAAATCCAGATGAAAATCTCCTTTACTGTATTTTATTCAGTTAAAATGAAAGTCTGCTTTTGTGCTTTGTTGCAAAGTAAAGTTTTTGCAACAACTGTAAATCCAGACATTTTAAATTGACTGCAATTTACTTCCAAGTAACAGATTTGAGGCTTGCAACTCAATTCCAAGGAGGTGGGTTTTTGACCCCGTTTTTTTTTCCAGAGGGACTTTTCTTTCTCCCCTCCCTCCTTTCCTCTCCTTCCCCCCTTATCCCCCCACTCCCTCCTTCGCACACCCCACAAAACTATTTTCCTTCCCCCATAAACAGCCCAGGGGCTCTGCCTGGTGCTTACCCTAAAGTACCCTAAAGCTCCGGCTGCAACCAGCCAAGCTACCAAACTCCTTTGCAGTGCATGGGACTCTCATGCAGCCTGAGGAGGAGAGCAAGCCCGCCTTTCCCTGCCATTCTTCTTTTTCTACGCAGCCGCAGGCACGAAAAAGTGAGTCATGGTGAGTGACTCATCTGAGCCTGTGGAGCAGCAGTGGCATTCTGGAAAAGGCGGCAGATGGATCCGTCTTTTTCTCTGCTGCTGCAGCTCTGCTAAGCAGGCTCAAGGCACTATTTTGGGGGTCTGAATTACTCGGACTCTGAATCCAGGATTCCTTACCAACCGGCCGGGACATTTTGGAATTGATTGAAATCCAGGACAATCCCGGTTTTCTGGGACGTATGGCAACCCTAGTTAAAACCAGCACCTTGAATTGTGCTCGGAAACGTATAGGCAGTCAATGCAAGCGGGCCAGAGTAGGTCTTATATGCTCGAACCTTCTGGTTCCTGTTATCACTCTGGCCACTGCATTTTGCACAAGCTGCATTATGATGAAGAGCACTAGTTTTCTCTTTCCTTTTCCTCAGTAATTAAAAGAGGAGATAACGACGACGACGATGATGATGATGATGATGATGATGATGATTTCTGTCATTTTGTTTAATATAATTTCTTCTATTTCTGGGCCTAAAACCAATACATGGCATTGGTGTCTGTCTGTTCCTATGCAACTGCCCATAAGATCCAGTAGTGTTTGCATACCAGATAAGTACAGGATGGTGAAAGAAATTATCTCCAGTATATGATTTCAAGTCCTGCAATGCTCAAAATCTGATGATATAGGAAATAATTGAAAGTCAGCATTGTGGGGCTGTTGAAATACGTTTTGTCATGAAAATGTAGGTTGGTTCATAAAAGGTGGCGGTGACAATAGGTTATAGTGACAGCTTTTCAACAACTGTGTAAGCCTCCACCAGATGGAAGGGAATTTGGCTTAATGAATTATAGGCACCCTGGGTAACACAAGCTTCTTTATAAAAGCAGATCAGAAGGAAGAATAAAGTTAGTCATACTGGCATGTGTTAAATAGCATCATTGTTACAAATATGAAGTGGGGGGAAATGGGGGAGAGAAAATGTTAATAGCTGAAAAATTCTGTGCTAATGTTGGAAGATCTTTGGGCCCACAGCAGGGCATGCTCAGTCATTGTTCCTTTTATTGTCTGATAATGTATGTTGTTGTCAGCAGACACTGGAGGCTGAATGCCTTACTATGTCAAGATAGCAGTGTAACGGTCAGCCTATTCCTTGGAGACCATTTATTCTAAATTAGATGGTGCTTCCAGAAAATCAAGGTGTGTGTTGTTCCTCTACAGAAAAAGAGAGAGAGAGCGAGAGAGCACCATAGTCTTGTATTTGATTTTGCCCGATGTTTATCAGAATGGTGGTGGGTGATGGGTTTTACAGTGTAGATTAAGATTTAGAGGGAAATGGTAGAAATAAAGAGACAGGTTGAATAGTTATGAGGTAGTACAATAAGGTTTTTGTTTGGTTTTAATTTAGGCATTATCAGAGGCTATCTTCATAAATTGTAATTTAACAGTAGGAGTCAGCAATTGGAGCTCACTGGACCAAATCCTGCATCCTGAGATCTTCTGCTTGCCAGCCTAGAGGCAAAAGTAGCATTTGTGGTAACGGGAAATATTTTAAGGGGATGGGAGTTGAGAAGCTAGCCCACTATCCTTCACGTGTTTTCAAAATACTGGGCCTCAGGATAACTACTTTCTGATTTCTGCTTTTCTACATTTCAAGTGAGGAATGAGGACTTACTCAGAATATTTTTTTAAAAAAAAATGAGGAATAAAAAAGTTACTATAAATCATTTTTAATTACTTAATATTCTACATGGAGACTTAAACATCTGTTAAACATAAAACTAAAAATCATTGCTTAGAGAATGAGTACCTAATAATTAGATCCTAATGGAACAAAGAAGTCTAAGGTATGTTTTGAAACTGTTGCCTACAATCTAATTTCCCCCTTTTTGAAGAAACAAAACACCGTCACATCTTTACCATGGGAAATTAGCTACTTGCAATTTAATCTCGTAAGATCCTTTCTATGCAGTGAGCTGAGCAAAGGATAGAATTTGCAGCTAGAATCGATCCAGAATTTCTGATCCACTAGCTAATACATTAGTCTACTAGAACATAATAAAAGTGACATGAATAAGAGTTATCTCGGGCTCCGCACTAGATAGGGTTGTATCCAGCGCTATTTATCTGCCATCAGAGCAACAGAACTCATTCACCAACCCATACAAAATCTGATCCAGAGGTTAGGAAGAAGCTGGGGTGGGTGGATGGGAAATTCCACTGTGTGAGCAGAAGTCTGCTGCCGCAACTTTGGATGTATGTAACCCATCTCTCCTCTGTGACCCATAAAACTTCAGAGCTCTTTTAGCTGCCGTTCAATTGTATTTCTTCCCTCCAAACAACTAGAAGCAAATATTGAGAGTGGAGAAAAAATTGGTATCAACTGCTGCAGGGAATTGGGCTGAATTCAGTTTCGGAGCATAGTACTAGGTAAAACTCTTAGTACTAGTAACTAAATCTTAGGAGAGGCATTTTGACCTTTTAGAATCGGGGGACGACGACCAACAAACAACTGGTGTTTGGTGGAAAGGCCAGAGACCTAGATTTGACCCCCAGGTGAGTAGATTTGCCCCCAAGCCTGAGGTTCCCCACCCCTGCACTAAAGACTTTCATAGGTCTTGCTATCAAGGCAAATGCTCTTTAACCAGTGGTAATACAGTGGTTTGGGTCCAGAGAGCTGCATACATCTTTAGTTCCTTATGAAATAGTATTTTAAATCTCTGACTTTCTTTGGAATCTTCCTTTGGCTTGTGTTATTTTACCACTTGATGATGTATCCTTCATTTAAAGTTCTTAGCAACATGTACAGCTGAGATGGACCCTAACATTTAGGTAGATCAGAAATCTGAGAAGAGGGGGGCGCAAAAAAAGTTGTATAATTTCCTTAATGTATCCACTTGGTTGAGTGCTGAACATTAGTCTTTCCCATGGCATATGTAGGAATGTCAGAGGAATCCAGTTTAGGGGTAGAGGTGGGCGAGCTGTCGAGGAGGTTAGCGGGCAGTGGGGGCAGGAGTCCTGTGCCACTTGCAAAGAGAGAATGAGGTGTTGTCAGGCAGTGCTGAGGACTACATAGGCCTTTTACACCTGTAATGCTGGTAAATGGGCCTATTTACAGCCGCTGTTTGGGCAAAAGGGCCATTAGCATGCAAAGATGGGCCACCATTTTCCGCAAAATGGTGGTTCAGCAGAGGAGTGAGATGCTGCACGCCGCTTACCGGGTGCCTGTGGACTGCCTGGCAGCTCACCACATGTGGCAAACAGGGTCAGGCAGCCAGTGGGAGTCCATCAAGCAGTGCATGGAATATGTAATATGATTGGGTCAGGACAAGTTCTGAGAGAAAACTCTGGAAGTTTGGTACATATATATCTATCCTAGGGCATTATAGTTGTGAGTGTCCAGGTGACTTTTGCCCAGTCTGACAGAATACCAGAGACCAGAGGGGTGGGGTGCTCTGTGTACAATGTGTCACTCCTGATGAGCCAAGTCAGCCAAAGGAGTCTTAATTGTATTGACACTAGCTGATCTGGGTTAGCAGGAGCCCTTTAAACTTCAATTATCTGACACGCAGCGGGGAGTGGAGTGTTCATTCAGCAATCCCATCACCCTGTGTCAAGTTGTGACTTGGGTCTCTTGGACCACAGTTGTGCTGCGGCCTAGAACAACTTTTAGTTCATCATGTTAACGATGGTGGTTATTGGGGATGATGGGAGTTTTAGTACAATGCATCTGGAGCACACCAGGTTAAGGAAGGCTGTTGTAGAAAAAGTAAACTATGTTAAGGAGCAAGTGTTCTACTTATTATATTTAGGATGAGCAGCTTCTCCTGGGCTGTGCAAGCAGTTGGTTTCTTATTCACCATCTGTTGTGGCATCCCCATAACTTGCATCATGGACATATGAACTTGTCTTTGGATATGTTCACAGCATCTCAACACTGATTAGTTGCTATTGCTAATTATAGACTTGAACCACTTGCAGTCCACATAGATGGGCTTAAGAAGTGGGGTGTAAAATCTGTTCTTTTTACTTCTTAAATCTTCGGAGGAACATTGATTTTGCAAGCATGCCCTCTTAGCTAATATAAAGTTAAAGAAGAAAATATTAGTACAAGACTATGGGAATGTTTTTTGTAGACAGAAAGCAAAAGGGTGTTTTTTCTCTCTTAATCGCCTTGATTATGTGTATAAATGGAAGGCTAAAGCATGTGAAGGATTAACGTATTCAAGAGGTTGGCATGGGGAATTTAATCCGCGCTAATGATTTGTGCGGATAACGCCTGGGGTGGTGTTGTGGATTAGTTAATTTTGGGCAAAAGTGGAATTTCATGAAGTTTCAGTTTGCCTTTCTAGACCCATTTAAGTAAATATTGGTTTATATCAGATTCTAACTTAATTATTTTTCAACCTACATCTGAAGTCTCTTACAGCCTTGCATGTTTAACACAATGCTGCCTTCCTCCTCCCTGCCCAACAAATTAATGGATGCTTGCCACAGATCAGGTATTGCTGTTTAAATGCATTACTGTTGGACAGCGTACCCAAATTCCTGATTCATGTATCCAGACAATTTCATTGTGCTTTATAAATAATGGATTTGAATTTGAAGTGCATACTGTTGTGTTCAGAAATGTATTATAAAAATGTGGTCCTGGGAACTCCAAGAGAGGCCCTTTTCTGACATTTGTTTTTGGATTATTCAGATATTGGCTTAAACGATAGCACTGAATATGCAACCTTTAAAAAAAAAGTGTTGAAACTTCACTCTTAAAACTGGATTCCTTGGAACCACTCAGAATAAAGAAGTTCTGTGTGGTGGGTACTGCTGTTTGTAGTATCAAAGAAGGATTTCACAGCAAAGAATTCTCCCTCGCATGTGTGCTTAATAGCATGACAGATTTTGCTGAAATTGTTTTTACTAGGGTGGCTTGACCCCTGAACAGAAGCACTCTATCCTGTGTTTCAGTTCAGAGGCGAGCACAGAGATGGTGCCATTCTACATTTGCTCACCCACCTGCACAAAAAGGGACTGATAAGAACCATGGCAGGCTCCATGGTGCCCTTGTCAGGCTTTTCCTTGCTGCTAGGCCTTTATGTCTCTACAAAGGGGTATTGTGCGCCACTGAATGACAAGCAGTTCTATATTAAGCAAGGCATGGAAATGTAGCTCATTCAGAAGCCATGGGGGCCGACTTGAACACATACTAAATGGCAGAGTACTGACAAGAGATAGTTGTTCTGAGTAGATAATCTGATTAGCAAATATTTATGTCATAAGAAAAGCTTTGAAATTATTTGGGATCCAAGTTCAATTGGCCAAATTAAGTGACACCCCGCAGCCACACTCCACTCCACCAGACCCACTTCAGCATTTAAAAGGGCTAAGAGATGTTCTCTGTAGCGTCAACCAATGCATTTTAAATTGCATGTAGACGTTCTCTATAGCATCAGCCAGAGAAGTAAAATAGGATGTGAGCCTTTGAGAGCTAGGAATAAGAGTCAAGTGCATTTGTGAAGAGACATCACGCCACACAGTGTGACAATTACCTTGCTTTAGTAAATCTAGTTGCTCGGAATAGTTTAAAACCAGCACAGATATTTGGGGGAAGGTGTATGTTGAATGGATGTAAAAATAAATAATGAGTGAACTGATGTTTTGATACCTGCTAGTGCTTTTTGAATTGGTTGTTGGAAATCAATGTAATGCATATATTGAATGATGCCTACCACAGCACAAAACATTCATTCTCTTTGGGACAGTCCATGGAAAGTCTTGGGATTATGATCATGCACTGTAGCTTGAAAATTAAATTGGGAATTGCTTGTATAAAATAAGAATAGTACTTTATAAAGCTTTTAATTAACCAATTTGAAGTCAGCTTTCTAGTTTCTGCTTAGCTTAATCTGGCCTAGAGGCAAACAGGCAGTTGATTGGTGTGTTGTCTTTTGAACTGAGATAAAGAGTGAGGGGAACTGTGATATTTTCTGTCGATGGGATGGTATATTAAGCATACCAAACTGCAGATCACATCACTATTATAAATGCATATTGGTCAATAGCTGCTATGTTAATCTTCATTAACTCTTCAGTTTAATGTGCAAGGAGCTATTGGAAATAGACTATGTTTTCTCTCTCTTCTCATTGTCCAATGGGAATGATGCAGAGAAATCAACAGCCACTTAAGTATGGAAATATGGTGCATTTCCTTTCTTTTGGCTTTGTCATTAAGTTCAGAAAATGCTTTGTAGGACCTTAGAAATTATAATTATGTTGTAACCCCCTTCTGCTTCAGCCCAGCACACACTCCCTCAATTTGATATAGAATTGTGTGCGATTCAGTACATTCCTTCCAGAGAAAGGAGGCTTATTACTTAGATGCTACAGAGACCCGGTTTATGTATAAAGATCAAAATTCTAAGGGGAAATAAATACAGCACTCCACCTTATTGTCAAGCAATATTGCAGAGACTCTGCAAAATCTAGGAAATAATTCTTGCTGCCCCAATTTTCATTTTGCTTTTGTTTTTTCCACACATTCACACACCCCTTCATATATATCACCAGATTAAATGTTAGGAAATCATTGATTAAAAAAAGGAGAACAATTAAGTTTCTAAAAGCTTTTTCCTAGCTTCTTCCTGGCTTAGTATAGGATTCATGCAGGCTCGTTCTGTTCCAGATGGTGGTCACAGTCAGGTTTCAGCCCAAGCACAGTTTGCAGCAGGAGGTTCAAGGCAGTACCCTGGACAGCTCCAAGTGGAGTCCAAGCCTGAGACTTAAACAAGCAGGTTCAAATGTTGCTTCAGCAGCAACAACTCTAGACTTGAGACTTAAATGGAGCTGCAGCTCAGTCTGGATGGCTAGCTCTACTTCAGTTGTGAAACACCTGTGGTAGGGCCCTTGCCCATTTCAGCAGCTGCTTGACAGTATTCAGGAGACCGGGGCTCTGCTGTGATTTTCAGGCTGTAGTTCTCAGACTCTAAGTACAACAGTGCAACCTCTTCACATTGAGGAGGTGGTGACAAAGCAGGTTCCTCGTGAGCTGTAGCTTTTGGAGAAGTGGATTCATCCAAGTAAATTCATCCCCCTCCCTATCACCTCAGAGTCTGTGGCCCCACCCCCACCTGCCGCAGACATGGGGAGTATGAACCCATGTCCATGACAAGATGTAACATTTTCCAGGTTCCATTGTGAGCACCCACAAGCTTGAGCCTCCTCCTCCTCCCTTCCATCTCAATATTAACTATTGTGCAACATTAAGTCTGCACTTAGGTCAGTACTAATTGTGATTAACTTGAAACCAGAACTTGAAACCAAAACAACAAGGTAACTGTGTGGACTAGGAGGAAAATATTTGTGAATTAATAAAAGCTACAAAGCAAGAGGCATGGAATTTGAAATAATGCTACATCACAGCTAACTTGGGGAAAGGAGGGCTGAATTTGTAGGATTCAAATGGGGATGAGATGGGCGGGGGAAGAAGGGAGCACACATACTGGAAAGTGTTTGTGTTCCACCATTGAGCATTGCTTTATGCAGGAGGTGGACTTGACAATCTTACCAGAGGAGGTCACAAGGGAGAGGCATAGGGGCTCTGACCTACACAGGGCATAGCTAATGACTCTGCTGACATGTACCTGCATGGTGCTGAGATTTTAACCCCCATGCCACCACCTCACAACACCCTCCAGTATGGGTATCAGATCCCCCTCCCCAGCGGACTTTGAAACTCAGATCTTGCAAGCTGCCACTGATACTCATTACACTTGAATACATAATATCTACTGGTTCTCTTACTACTTCAGGAATGATGGTAATTGCAGTTTTCGGTTCCTAAGTTGAGCTGCATTCTCCTTTTAGCAGGTCAAGTGTTTCAATTATCTCAGACCTTCTCCATTAATTATTTGCTTTGCTTCCCAAGTTCATACCCCTGACAGAATTAGAACAACAGAATTACTTACAGGAACAGTAAAAATAATGATGATAGGTCCAAGTACCAATATTGATTTTCAACACCTTTGTCTAGCCTGTTACATTTGCATTTATAACTCTTCCTTGTCTCTTGCTTTCTAGCTTTTATTACTTCACCAAAAAAATCCCCCTAGTCCACACATTTACATTGTGGTTTTGTCAAAGGTTAAGGAGTTTATAAAACCTGGGCATGGAATTTTGTTCTTTCGTTGCCAGTCATACCTAGTACATGGACTATGATTTCTCTCTTTTTATCCTCCTACTTTGCCCTCCTTCTAGCCAAGCTGGTTTACAAACGTTTTCACATCATTGTATGTGCCCTTTGTTGACTGATTTAGGATAATTGTGTTTACCTTCTATTATATAAACATTTAGTCATTCTTTCTACATTATGTAAATATTTTATAGATATCTTAAGTTAATGCAATTATAATAGGCACTATCTTCTAGCTCAAGGTGGTCAAACTCTAGCTTGAGAAGTAGATGAGCATTTGAGAGAGTATAGAGATTGGGCCCAGCACCTCTGCAGATGCATCCCATGTTAAGGAGTGAAAGGGAAAAACTTCTCTAAACAGCACAGTTTCTGTTAGAAATCCAATGTCTTGTCTCCACTTGCTCTCTCTCCAGATAGCAACCAAGAAGGAATAATTCACACACACGTTGAAGTCTTTCAAACGATTTTTTAGTAGAAAAACACAGCACCTCCAGTGTAACATTCCTCCTACACAACCCCAACACTGACAAACAGTTTTTTACATATTTATACATTTTTACAGCTTCTTGCACACACATTGCATCAGCTAATCAAGCAATTAAGACTATCTTCACTCTTTCTCTTTCTTGGTTTGGCTCCCTCTGCATATCTGCAACACCTGCAGATGACGTCATTTTTTCTTTCCAGGCTCTTTTGCAGAGGGAGCCAAACCCTGACACCCCAAGAAGACAGGAGAACTGATTCTGAGTCAGATGGGGAGAGGAAGATAGAAGGCATTGACAAGGCATCAAGGTTGCAGGAGCAAGGGGGTGGTGAGAATAACAATGATAGAAAGGATGAAGCCCAGCTGCCGTTTGATCGTTGAGATGACAACCAGGACCGACCCTCTAAGCCTGGAAATGCAGGCTCCTAATAAAGAGGAGGAATGGGTAGAAATAAGTGACCCAAGAGTTAGATATCAGATTAAAAAAGAAGAGGTCATGATGCAGGGGTCATGATGCGTTCCAAGAGACTTTCAGTAAGGGAGGAGGCCCCAGGGCAGGACTTAGTAGCCCACTCAGTTTGAGAATGGGGTTATGAAGCCAGCAGCAGTTTAGTTGCAACTCTTAACTCATGGTGTTTTATCCCAGGAAGCTACCTGAAGTCTACTTTATTATGCAAAAGCCTGCTAAAAAAGCTTGTTGCCGATTGCTGCATGAGGATACTGTCTGTAACCTGAGGCAATGCCTGTTTGTTTGTAGTTTGCATAATGAAGAGAATTGACTGTAGTCTTATTAGCTTGACTACAAAGAAAGCCAAGGGCCTGAGAACCTGAGAGTGAGGCAGCCAATAGTAGGAGAAATTGTTCTTGGACCTTCCTTTAGTCTAGTCACAGCAAGACTGAGGGAATTCCAGAGGCAATGTGAGGAGGACCTGAGAGAAATAATGGAAGTGACAGCAACCTCCTCTGTAGTGCCCAAAAGTTGAAGCCCCTGAGAATTATAGGCCAGGAGATGGTGGGATTGACAGGAGCGTGCGGAGCAGTAGTTTTCATTGTTATGCATCTGTACCAAGTAGGACTGCAAACTCTAATCAATTTATTCAGCAGGATAATCTTGGTGTCGCCAAGTTTGAATTGGTCTTGCAGTCTATTTTAGTTTTCATGTCTTACCATAACAGAGAATGAAAGAAAATATTAAAGGTGACCTTTATGCTTAATGAGAGGTGTTAGTTTTCCTTAAATAGTAAGTTGCCTTACAATTCAGTAGCTCAAAATGACACACACATCATAGTTTTGGCAACATGCAAGTTTATTTAAATTTAAATTGATTTTAATCCATTAAACAACTATAAACATTTTAATTGGTTGACAGCCCTAAAGGGGCATGGCCCACATGTCTAGCCCATGGAAGCAAGGATCATCTTCTTGCATATCTTTCAGCCCTGTGTGCCTGGATTTATTCATAAGAACATAAAAAGAGCCCTGCTTGATCAGACCAAATCTAGTATCCTGTTTTCTATCAGGTCCAACCAGATACCTCTGGGAAGCCCACAAACAGGGCATGAGAATGGCTTTCCCCCATTTTTGTTCCCCAACATGTAACCACCATGACTATTGGCCATTGATGCCTCGTTCTGCATGCATTTGTCTACTCTCCTTCTAAAGCTATCCAAGTTGGTGGCCGTCACCACAGCTTGTGGCAATGAATTTCATAGCTTAACTGTGTGTTGTGTGAAGAAGTCGTGTCCACCATCCTTGCGTTTTTCCTAGAAAGCCCCAAACATAACGTATCCTTGTGCGGGAGGTGCTCTTTTTTCCTCCTCTGTGGCCATCATAGAAACACACAAGATGGACAAAGAAGAGTCTGAGCACTCTGTCCCTTCTCTGCCAGTCCACTGGGAATCAGGGCCTTTGAGTAATGTTATGAATCTTGAAGAGCCAACTCCTGGCGTAGTTCAAGTGGAGCACTATGCGGCAGCCACACTTAAAATGCTGTCTACGGTTCTGCTTGCTGCTAGAGCTGACTGAGCATCCCACTCCTTAACTTGAAAATGAATTGCGTCCCCTTAAGCCTCCCATTTGAACCCCCTTGAGTGGCGTTACAATATTTTCAGTTTTGTTCTCAGTTTTAGACAAGTCATTTTCCCTAACAGAATGCTTATAGATCCCACAGCTCTCAACCTTTTTTAAAAAAGTTTTCTTAAAACATCTTAATGTATTTCAGTAGTGCTGCTCATATAAGCATTCTTGAATTAATGTGAGTCCTGCTGCCTGGGATAACAGCTTCTTGCCCTCCCTTAGTGAAGCATTTTGGCAAACTGAGCATCCAGTACAAATCGTCTGTTAAAAGTTGCATGTAGCAAGCCTAATGTGATATATAGATATAAATATAGATATATATTTCTCTTGAATAGAGTGTTTTTACTGTCTCAAGGTTAGAATGCAAGATCGCAATAGTCACATAATAAATTTGAAGCTGCTTTAAATTTACATCTGTAGTGCTAAAGAACAGTTTTTATAAAACTTACAGATAAAGAATGTGTGTTTTGAAGGAACCCCTGTACTGTGTGGTGATAGAGGAGATTATGGTCTAAAAATATTAACTTGCAGCCAAGCTGCTGAACACACAAGGATAACTTCCTTTTATTTTGGCAGAAAATCAATGTATAACATCAAGACCGTATATTGACAGCTTGATTATAAAGGACACTGAATATGCTTAACCCTGAAATAACACTACTGTGGAATAGACGAAGACGTTTATTCTGCATCAACAACTCTAGAAACCATTAAATATCCTCTTATTCTTTTCCACTGTAGCTGATGTTGTGTTTCCCCCTACCAGCCACATCTTATAATTTAGATGTCCAGTTTATCTGTATCTACTCCATTTCTGAAATAAAGGCTGCAATTTTGTATACACTTACCTGGGAGTAAGTCCCAATAAACACAGTGGGGCTTCTTAGTTGACATGTTTTGGATTGCACTGTGTCAGTGTGCTAGCTTTTCAGTGAGAAGGAGGATGAAATGGCTGTTGTATACATAGCAAATATAGTGTGTCAAATGTGTGCCATCAAGAGGCATAAAGGACTATAGCCATATTGTTGGTTTACTCATTAGACAGAAGTTCTTTCCTGACTAATTGCCATGGTAGTCATGGCTTGTATATAACTTTAATCGTACCACACTCTGCAGGAAGCCAGTGTTGACTCAATGGTCATATGTCAGATGTTTCAGATGTACCTATTCAGGCACTTTCAGGGTGATCGGCACCAAATACTTGTTCAGTATCCCATTATCTTCTTAAAGATCAAAGAGCCTTTTACCACCATCTTTTAAATAAATAAATACAGTTCCCAAGTGTATTGGAGCTTGGAAGTCACTTCATTGCTAAATAGCATGGCTTAGCAGCAATCCAACATATGACTACCCATAACTGCAATTAGATGTTTTCTCTAATTGCAGTTATGGGTAGTGCCTATGTTCCATTCAGTGCCTATGAAATAGGCACTGAATGGAACATTATTCTCTTGGGGCTTTTTGTAGTGCTCCATGGCCTAGCATTTCTACCACTAGGTAACAAGATTGATTTGAAACTGTACTCGATGCTGAATTGAAATTGTAATCTTGTGTTTTGAAAAATTAATCTTAACACAATGTAATTTGGTTTGGCCATACCTTTTCCTATCTTATATAACTGAAGATTGTATAAGAACAACATCAACTTTCTTAAAATTCTTCAGTTGGGTCTAGTGTAAGCTAGTTGCACTTAGCTCCTATTGAAATCAATGTGAAAAATTGACTATGATTAAACCAGGTCCCATTGATTTCAATAGGAAGTAATTTATCCTGGATCTAACTCATTATCTACAACACTGTTCTTAGAAAACTTAAAACCTGTGCCATTGTCTTGTTGCTTAACCTGGAATCAGGGCAGTGCAAGAGGTTTCTATCTATTTATCCTGTCTTTCTATCACAATAGTCTTTCCTCACGATCACTACCACTATCTTGGTTTGCACCTTAGAAACCCTTCTCAACCTCACTAAATTACGTCCTCTAAAATTTAACGTTTATATGGCCAAGTGGCAAGATAGTACACCTGGATATATAAAGCACACAGAAATAATTTTATTTTTGGTCTGGACTCTTGTACTTTTTATAGAAAGTTTTTGTACAGTAGCGGTCTACAGATTTTGTGTTTCAGAATCCCAAAGTCAATTCTGTCATTAATTCTTCCAACAATACTTATAACAGAAAAAACATTAGTTTTATAATGTCAGAAAGGAAGTGACTATCTTATTTTGCTCCTAAGATACACACTGAGGAAGTAAAGCCACATAGCTTTGTTCCCTACCCACCCCTTTAAAGGATTAGCCATCTTTGTTGAAACAACCCAAAAGGCGTAGGACATAGGGCCAAACGAAATGTTCTCTCTGGCACATATTGTGGAGCTCTGCATGCTAGATCTCTTTACCTCAGTGTAAACATGCATAACCCCAATTTAGATTCAGATTCCCCCTTCTACATTTTTGTTCCAAAATTCCCCCCATGCACAAGGGGTTAAAAAAAGGCTCCACTGGATTCCAGTGGAACTGGGGGGTTGTTGTTGTTTTTAAAACCCACGTGGAGCAGTGGAATTTCAGAACAGAATGGGGGGCGGGGGAAGCTTAAAGCCTTCTCTCCTGAAATGCTGTTGTCCCAATCCGAATCAGGGTCGCACGTGCTTACACAGAGCTAAAGCGATCTAGCACAATGTGTGCTAGAGAGAGACTGTTTAGTTTGGCTCTTAGAGAGCTTCGATTCTGTACCTTCACCTGTGCTCTCTACTCCACCATCAATAAATTGAACTGCCGACTTTTATGAAGAGGGGAACCAAACTTGAAAAGGTTCCAACAAGAATGTATTCTGAGCTTTTTCAGTAAAAGTCCTAAGCATTGAAAATATAAGGATCAAATTTCACGAAACACTGCAAGCTGCTGTGGCTTCAAAAACAGAATCATAATAATGCTGTGCAGGGTGGAGTTTACAAAAAGGGTGACTATGGATCTGGCCGTACAACCTGTACACTCCATAGATACACGTTTGGGACTAATTACATCTCACCATGGCTCAGCATTTATGTTAAAGCACAAGTTCAGGAAATCTTCAGACACTGAAGGCCCTATTCAGGCATTCTAAAAGAGATAAAAGCAAAAGCATGAAGAGAAGGGAGCACTCCAGCTTCATCCCATTCCTGCACTGCATTTGTCACCCTTTTTCTAAGAAGGAAAGCCTCCTGCATCTGTGGAGGCTCTCCACACAATCCAGAATGCTGGAAAATGTTTCAAAACATCATGATGATTGACAACACTAGTATGGGTTTTCTGCAAAGATCAATGCTGCTTGATCAGTAATGGCAGGCATATACTTAGAAGTTGTACATGCTAATGTTGTGGGGGTTGGTATTTTCAAGCTTGGATATTTAAGTGAAATATTGCTCTGTCCCTAGAGCTCCCACAGTCAGTGGTGGGAGATCAGATGGCACCTTTCCCACCAAAGGGTATGCAATCAAAATAGAATTGGATACCAATTCTGTGATGGGCATTTGAGGAATAAAATTGTCTACAGTACTGGCCTTATATGTAACCTGAAGTATTCATTATTTTACCCTATATTTCACTGTAGGGATGTGTTAATGCATTGTTAGGTTTAAAATTCATTTATTTCAAATTTTACTCTCAGATGTTTGAATGCAATTATCTAGGCTTAATATTTAGGATCCACAAAAGTAGTATTTATTTCTGCCATGCATATGGACTAGCAACCTGAGTGGATGAAATAAAATAAAAAGAGATTTTTAACGTCCAACAGATACACTATCTATAGATGTGCATGCTTAGATGCTCCATCAGTAGTGGAGAAAATGTGTTATATAGCATCAGCTTTGAAAAAGATGGATTAATTTGTTTATTGCTTGTGTTTTGAAGCTTCGTATATTGGCATTCAAACACTAGATAGCAGTACAGACTTAGCCGAACAAGCCATATTTAATCAGAAGAATAGCCAAGAGCTTTAAAGGAAATTAAAATGAGCCGTAACAATTGGAATTCACACAGGAGCATAAAGGATCTTTCTGCGATAAATAACACGTGCCTTATAAAGCACTGAGCAGAAAAGACCGTGATAATGGAAACTATCTCGAGGAAAACAATTGGAAAAATAAAAATAAGACTTCAGACATCAGGCCAGAGCTTTGTGTCAGCGTGCTTACAGAAATGACTACTTCAAACAGAATCTCCTGATTCTTTTCTTCCTGCAGTCTTATCTTCATGCAATGAAAAGGCTTATTTCCATGACATGTCCACCCACTGGGGTTATTTGGGTGCACAAGTATATAGGATACCCATGTATAGATTCTCAAGTTCTGTTAGTGCAAGTTTCATAATGAGCAATCTGTAAAAACTAACTTTTCGAGTTTCTCCAAATAACTGTGCATGAAGTAACCTGTTCAGTAAGCAGAGAAATGTATCAAAAAATAGTCACTGTTGTGAAATAGAAGTCCTTACTGACATTGGAAGCCTTATTGATCTGTGTGATGTTACCAGTCTGTACATACTGAGTTGATGTTTATAACTCTGTATTCTTGTTATAGAGCTATGGCTTCTTAAGTAACTGTAGGGTGAGAATGGTGGATTTGGAGGTGTGAGCTGATTGGCTGAGAGAGTGAGAAGGAGTGGCTGAGGTTTGTATGTGTGTGGTATATAAACCAGGTGCTATGTTATATGAGACAGACACAGAGATGAGTTGGGACATGGTCTGATAGAATGAGAGGAGGAGGAGGAGGAGGAGGAGGAGGAGGAGGAGGAGGAGAAGGAGAAGGAGAAGGAGAAGGAGGAGAAGAAGAAGAAGAAGAAGAAGAAGAAGAAGAAGAAGAAGAAGAAGAAGAAGAAGAAGAGTTAAGTATACAGTGAAGTATACAGTGAAGTTATGTGGTGGTTGTGAGAGAATTATTTGAGAGACTGATTTTGGAGTATTGTGGATGAAGGAATCTGTATGGATAGAGCCATTTAAGAGTTACTTGTTTATTATTCATCAATTTATTATTCTAATTAATTATGCTTTCTTTGTTTATTAAATCCTATGACTCCTTCTTGAGGCTATGTAAGAAGGAGGTAATCAAGTGAACGGTACAAGGTTATAAAGTGTAATGTCTGTGTGTCCTCATAGAGAGAGAGGTCTGAGTAAGGGTTGGGCCTGAGCCTTAAAGGTCCTGGTGGCAGCGAAACCCAGTGTGTATGAGAAGGTGGTTCCTGCTTGGGGGTGAAAAAGGCCTTAGAGAAAGGGAATTCTCACTGAGGAAAGGTGGGAATGCCACAATCCACAGCACTGGTAACTGAAACACGGTAAGTAACATTGCTTCCTTTGTTGCATTGCTAGGAGTGGGATTAGCATTCTGCCTCCTGGCCATGGCAGGGTAGAAATTAGGATCAGTCTCATAACTGGCAACCATGTACACTAACTTAACTGCTTCTTCTTTATGTTTGTGAGCAATTATTCTATCGCCTTGAGCACTTGGCTCAATCAGAGCACCACAATCTGCCTCCCCACCCCACCATGGAAGTCACCATGTCAAAAGACTGACCACATGGATGTTTCAAAATGGTGTTCAGTTCAAATAAACCCACACAAACCCCCAGGTGACTGGTGACATTGAATGTAAAAGGCATTTCCTTAAGCTATAGAGTTTTGGGGTTAGAATTATCTTTGTAGGAACAGTTGGTCTTTGTTCCTTTCATCTTTGTGAATTTTAGATTTCACACTTCAAATTGTTACTTTTGGGACTTTCTATGTAAGGCATCTTAATTTTATTTTTATTTTTTTAAAAAACCCAATATATGCATTTTTTTAAAAAAACTAAACAACTGTAGTCACAATTTCTGTTATGCTTGTGTGTGTTATGTAATGTGATGAGGAGGTTGAGTGGGGAAGTGTGTATATGCCGTTAATCCTGTTTATAACCTGTATCATTAATATGGGGGATGGGAACAAAAAAGGAACAAAATATTAAGCAAAATCTTCTCTACCATGTTCATGTAGAGAATGTGCATGGATAATTCCACATATTCCCAACAGAAAGTTGTTGTTGTTGTTGTTGTTGTGTGTTTTAAATATATATATTTGAAATGAATAACTTCCTGTTAAGGAAAAAAAAAGACAGTAAAATGATGTAGTGAAAGCATTATAGTATTTTTAGAGCTAATGCAAACATGGTTATCACTATAATCTAGTTTTTAATGCCGTTAGAACATAATCTACTCTAAACAAAAAAATCAAGAAATAGTGACAACCCAACCCAACAGTAATGCATGCAGAGCCAACATTTTCACTCCATAGTGATAGAACGAGGTAGTATCAAATGGTGGAGCCATAAGTGTGGAATGCTACAACACCAACCTTGTTCTGCTGTTTTATACAACAATGGTTGGCTCTTTTTCTGGACGCTACTCCTCCTGGCAGTTTTTGAGGCTTAACAAACCAAAAAAGGCCAACTATTTCCTTTAAAGAAACTTGTACAAACTTTTCTTTGCTGCTTCACAAACCCTGGATTAAAATCGATGCAACAGTAACAACAGAAGAAAACAATTATCAATATTGTGTACAGTCTATACATTTCTAAAACAAAAGCTTCTTTCTAGTTTTCCACATACTAAAAGGCTAGTGGGAGGGCTTTGACCTGATTCTCCAGGGATGTTTTCTTTAGAAACAGTTTTTTCTTTGATTTGTTTTTTCTTATCAGGTTTTTATGTCTTGCCCATCTTAGACTCAAAACTTTTTAAAGCACCCCAAAACGAAGTGGAAGTTAAAGGAAATAGATCATAAGGAGAAACTAGGGACTTGACAGTGCTAACAGAGGATTATAGGATAAAACAATTTCTGGGCAATAGAACTTCAGATGGTTATTTTTCCCCCCTCATTATTATGCTCCCTTACCACCACCTCAATTCCTTAAGATAGAAATCGAGTTGTGGATAAGAGTTCTGACTCCCTACTCTCTGAAATACTTGACAATGGCGATTTGAGATTTTCTTCTTGTGGGAGAGCATCCGTACATGAACCCCCCAACTAATGATCTGCAATGATATGGTACACGAATGGTTTTACCATGTAATTTGCTGTTTGTGTAGACTAGGCGTAAGAGCCCAAATGTCAAGCAAACTGTATCAGAAATGAAGAACATACAAGAACTTCAGTGTTGGTATATGCCCTGTGGAAGTATTACGAGATCATTTTCCACCACTCAGTATAATATAATTCTGCCTTGTATCCAGATTTTCAGTATTTGTTTTTTGCTGTGAGTATAAGTTCCTGAGGGTCCTTTTACTGTATTCAAAGATCCGATGCTAGAAAGTTGAAAGCTCCTTAATCTTTGAAATAGGAATAGGTTGTCACCAAATGATTGATTGATCGAGCATTTCTTAGCTCTTTCCAACTTCTTTGACCTATGTGTGGTAGATGTCTGTTCATCTCTTCCCACCTGTCTGCCCTCACTTTCATTCACTCAGCATTTCTCACATTTTCTCATCCCTTTTCTTTCCTATGCACAGTTTGCTTAGAAAAGCTCCATCTTTACCAAGCAGGCCAGAAACAGTAATGAAATAGCTAGATCTACTGAAAAAAAATTACCCCTTCACCTATTCCTATGACTCTTTCTTTCCCACCTTCCCAACCTTTAAAAGAAATCCAATTCTGTCTTGGGAGCTCAAAAATCTTGCTCTTCCAGAGTTTTTCTTTGTTGGATGCTTTGACAATTGATAGGTAATACGATGCATCAACAGGTGATATGCCTGGTTTTGTCATAACACAACGTCGTGGTAGACTTGAAGAAGAGGTAGTTTGTTCAAAACTAGAACTCATGTAAGGGGGGAAGAGCAAAATAAATCTCACAGAAAGTAGAATTATGCAGCTGTTGCTTTAAAATCTTGTATATTTGTGGCAATAAAAACATGGGCTAGATTGCATATAAATGCCATGTGCATGTTTTAAACAAATGTCAGTGTGGTTTTGTTTCTACGTGTTACTGGCTACAAGTTTTTCCCATTGTATTGAGATATTAAATAGACAGAGGATCAATTCCTCTTTACAAGCACACAAGATACTGAGGGCACAACATGGGTGGTGAACATTTTGTAAATACTTTACCACCAGGAAATGCACACCCTTGATGATTTTTTTATTTCCCTTTGAGACTTGATAGAGGTGTACAAATTTGTGCATGGTGGTCAGAATGTAGATAGGGAGACATTTTTCTCCCTCTCTCATAATACTAGAACCCGGGGTCACCCCCAGGAAGCTGATTGGTGGGAGATTCATGACAAATAAAAGGAATTACTTCTTCACATAGCACATAGTTAAATTATGGAATTCACTTCCACAAGATGTAGTGATGGGCACCAATTTGGATGGCTTTAAAAGGGGGTTGGATAAATTCCTGGAGGAGAAGGCTGTCAATAGCTACTAGTTCTGATGGCTAAGTGCAGCCTCCAATATCAGAGGCCGTAAGCCTATGGACACCAGTTGCTGGGGAACATGGGTGGGAGGGTGCTGTTGCCCCCTTGTCCTGCCTGTGGGTTCCTAATCGACAGCTGATTGGCCACTGTGTGAACAGAGAGCTGGACTAAATGAACCCTTGATCTGATCCAACATGGCTCTTCTTATTTAAGGACGCCAGCCATGCATCCTTAGTTAAGGTCTGAAGGGAAAAATGTTCTTATGTTCTTCTTATGTTCTAAGCTGATAGATACCATGCATCCATCTACTTCTGGCTAGAACTAGATATTTTGGGGGCTAACATTCATGTTCCCTGTCTCTTACAAAGAAAGCCTTCAGCAAGCTAAAGTACCAGTTTCTTAGAAAGATTTTTTGTAATTTCTGCAGAAGCAGTTTTAAGAACAGTGCAGTTTTTTTCAAGATGCAATTTGTTAGCTAAGGCCTTTTCCGCGCCATAGAGGCGGAGAGAGCATGAAGCGGGGAAACCCGGAATTAACCACTTCCAGGTCTGGCACACAGAGGGCGCACCAGAATGCGATGGCCCAGGCTTCTACCAGGCCGTTGCAACTCACGCCGGCCATTTTGTTTTACAGATCCGCAGAGGAGCGCTCGTGCGCAAAAGGTTAATTTTTTTTAAAAAAAACCATGTGCGATCCAGCCCCCCTCCCCCCACCATCCTAGGGATGGCAATTTCGGAGTCCTCCCCCTTCTGATGGCCTCAGAGCCACATGGTGTAGCTCCGTGGCCATCGATGCAGCTGCACTTACTTGCGGGTAAGCGTGGCTGTGCCCGGTATGGGCAGCCTCACCAGCCGCCCATCTCACTTCCCTCCCGGGAGCAGGGAACAAACCAGGATAATAGCATTCCCAGAACTCCTGGGAAAATGGAGGGCTGGCCCCTGCCTGCCTGCATCATGCGGACTCTCAGCGAGCAGGCAGGGGCAGCCCTGGGAAAAATGGCTGGTGCGGAAAGGACCTAAATCTTATTTGTCTCATTATGAAGCAGTTGGTGAAAATTCAAAGTGGACTTTTCAGAATTGATGAAATCAAGCGATTGGCTGTCAGGCTACCCTGTCATACTTGATAAAGTAGCATCTTGTGGCTTATTGATTGGAAAGACATGAAGTGATGGTGTTCAGAGGTGCTATCCTGAAGTTGCAATCTCTGTTACAGGCACTAGGAATCTAAGAGGTTTTCTGACACATCTCCTTCGTTACATGCTACTTAGATCTAAAAACTAGCTAGAAATTAATCCATTCCAGAAACCTCTGCCAACTACAGGTTGTTTACATGATCTCAAGATAAAATCAGGAATGAGTCAAGAGCACTTCAACACCAGGTTCAGCTTCAGCCTACTTCAGGATCTGAGCCCATGAATGTATAAATAAACTGGTAAGCAAAAATAATTCAGGGGCTGTTGTCTTAGGCCCTAGAGCAATGGTAGGCATCAATACACACTTGAGGCACCATTTTTGGTACCCACCAAATTGCTTTGTCTCTCCACTTTTTAAAATTAACACATTGTCTTACACACAGCTGAGATTGCTGAGACATAGTTGCTGAAAATTGTGGGTTGAAAGGGGTTGCTTAGTGTGCAGACCCCCACCTCTGCCTTATCCTAAGTCTTTTGGGCAGGTTACTTGTCCTTTGCCATACCTCCCATGGGAGGCATTTTGTGATGGTACCCAGGATAGTTTCTCAAATTGCCCAAGGCCCAAAAAGGTTGCCTACCCTTGTTCTAGGATAACTAATCATGCTAATAAGCAATGGCTGTGATTCCAAACACATGTACAAGAGAGTTTTATTGAAATCAATGAAACTGACTCCCACATAACTTTTTAGGATGGGAGTATATATTTATCTAATTCTCTGTTTATCTTCCAGCTAGCTAATTTGCTTAAAGACAGCAGACTGAATAAAAACTAAGCACCATACCTTCTAATAAAATCTTGGTCTTACAATAATTGGCTTATGCTTGCTGTTTTGCACTTAATAAAGCTTGTTAATAAAGTTCCAGCAACCCATTAAAATCAGTTCATAAACCATCATTTAACCCTCAGCAATGGCTTAGTTCACTGGCTTAATAGTTTAGGAGCATTCAGGACAAATGCTGGCCCCAGTGTTCTTGTATTTCTTCTTTAAGTAGCCACAGGACTTAACCCAATTATTTCCTTCTCCAGTTGTAATTACAAGTGACATTTATATTTAAACAGTTGTTGGGGATTGTATTTGCTGCTGGTGCTTTTGTTCAGTGGCTGTTGAATTTATTTTAGTTACCCGGGGTCATATTGTAACTTATGAGCATATTATTGCTTATGTGGTAGGTTAGCTGACTTGGTTATTTTATAAAAAATTAGAATATAAATTCTGGAAATAAATAACATTGTCCATGCTGTCTTTCTTTCCAGGGTCAGGATATATGTTAATCTGTCTGAAATTCATCACAAATGTACTCGAAGCCCTTGGAGGGAGTTATGAATGTCATTTATTAAATAGATGTTGCTGAGGATCAATAGACCCATTGGGTTAGGCTTGCCACTTGTTCCATATTTCAAAGAACAGTTCCTTTTTTATATTAAAATTTAGTATTTCTAACAATGCAGTCCTATGCATATTTACTTGGAAGAATGTTCCTCTGTGTTAAATGGAATTTATTTTGGAATTGCCTGTTATTTCATCTAGAACCCTTATATATAGGCTAAGATAGTATTGGACAGGAGAGTGTAACTGTACTTTATGCCCATACTTGTTTTCCTAGGCTGTGTGGTATTTTAGCTATGGGATGGCAAATAGCTAGGTAGCTGGGAAGAATAGGCTTTGATGATGGCTGCTGCTCATCACTGATTTCTCCTTCTCTTTGCAGAATGTTAACTCAAACAGTAGAACCAGGGGCCTTGTAAATCTGAGTTGCTCATAGCCTGGGCTCTCCCTGAAGATGTCTGCATCGGGTTGCTGAGCCTGGCTTCTTCCCAGTCAATATGGTTCTACCGTTGCCATCTTCGGTTTGCTAATGAGTCTTAACAGGCAGCATATTCCACATTGCAGATAAATATTTTGCAAAGGGTGACGTATCATAGGGGGGCTTTTATATGTTTTCCCCCTCTTGTTATTTATTTATTTAAAAATATTTGTGTATCCTTCTTTATCTTATGGTACTGGGGCTTTTTAATTTTTTAATTTTTTAAGAAGTCCTAATAAAACCATAACGAACTTCAACGTAAAGGGGAGAAGATACATAGAATATGGTCCTTTCGGTTGTCCATGAGGAGTGGAAAGAAGTAGACCAAACAAAGCAGGGGTGGGCAAGCTCAGGCCCAGGGGCCAAATGTGCCACTCCTGGTGTCGCAATCTGGCCCTATGTGGTTCCCCAGATGGCCCCTTCCCCTGTCTTCTTTCCCTTTCTCCCAACCATCATTCATTGGGTGGTTTTCCAGCTTTTGCGCATTCTTCTGCATTTTAAAAGGTTTAGTTACTGTCGATAAAAACTTTAAATTAAAATATGCCCCATTGCTTTTCCTTTCAGCCCCACCTCCTGTGCCTTCCGCCCCACCCACCGCTGGTATGTGGCCCCCTGAGAACTTCTCCAAAATTGAATTCGTCCCTTGGGCTGAAAGAGATTTCTTGCCACTAAAATAAATGGCATTTTGACTCTTTTTCCCTTAAAACATTATAGATAACATTTTTTCATAGGTTCAGATAAAGAGTGCATTGGTCCAGTTCAGGTCCAGTTTTATTTAAGGCTTGATTGTATAGAGTCTAGAATTCTGTGGCTTGGCTTTGGCTTATCAAAACACTATTTAGCACAATGATTTTAGCTCACGATTTATATCCTCCACGTAATCAAGGTCAGAGCACTCTAAATGGGAACAGTCAAATCATTTGTTGTATACATTATATATTGATGCCAAAAAAGTATTTATAACTCTGTTTGGACTCTTAGATGTATTTTCAAGTGCTCCTCTGAAGAGTATCTGGAAAAACAGGACTTGTATTTCTGCAAATGATTCAGTATTCTGAGAGTTCTCAGAATGAGTTCAACTGGGGCCTCATCTATACCAGGCAGGATATTGCACTATGACAGTGGTATATAAAAGGCAGGAGCCACACTACTACTTTATAGCGATATTGAAGTGCACTGACAACTGTTGGGCCCCATTGACACATACCATATACCGTTTTCATACCGCTATATCCTGCTTGGTGTGGCTCCTGCCTTTTATATACCTCTTTCATACTGGTTTCATAGTGCAATATCCTGCTTGGTGTAGATGAGGCCTATGTGTGCTTTATTCCAGGTCCTTTGGTTTGTATGACTGAAAGATTATGAATGTGTCTATAATTCATACTTAAAGTTCCATCGTCATCATATCTGCTCTTAACACCTGGTTTGGTCTAACATCTGCAAATGCATTAACTATGGTTAACTCTAACTTGAGTTAAGGTTAACCACAAGTTGTAACATTGGCCACCAACATGGTCAGCTTTAAAAGGGGGTTAGATAAATTTATGGAGACTAAGACTATCAATGGGGGCTTGTTGGGGCAAATATATGCTAACTCCAGGATCAGAGACAGCATGCCTCTCAATACCAGATGCTGGTGAATGCAAGTGGGAAGCTGTTGTTACATCCATGTTCTGTTTATGGTTTCCCTTAGGCATCACGTTGCCACAGTGGGAACTGGACTAGATAGGCCTTTGGTCTGATCCAGCACAGCTCTTCTTGTCTTCTTACACTGAGTGCATTTGAAACCAGGAATGCATTATATGTCTGTGCATCTGTATTAGATTTTCACATTCTGAGTTCAATGAGGATTTAGCAAAAACTAACCTACTATACTGGTCCGTATATGGATAACATATATGATCTTTTTTGCAGATTAACACATTCATATTGTAGATTGCATATGAAAATTTGGAACATAAATTATGGAATATAAAACCATGTGGAACATGATGAAAGTATTTCTATATGCTGTTCAACATCTACATGAAACCACTGAGCAAAGTCATGTGGCCATTTGGTGTGAGGTGTCATTGATATGCAAATGATACCCAACTCTGTTTCTTTTCATCAGACATAGACAAGGCAGTGTGAGTGCTAATCAGTACCTGGATATGGTAATGAACTGGATGAGGGCAAATAAACTGAACCTCAGTCCAGACAAGATTTTCGTACTGTGAATAGTTTATCTGTTCAAATGAGTGGGGTTTACCCTGTCTGAGAAGCACATAATCATTGATCCATCTTTGTCTCTAGAGGCAAAAGTGACTTCTGTGGCACAAACCACCTCTACTAGTTTAAACTGATATGCCAGCTACAACTGTACATGGACAACGATGGTCTTTCTTCAGTTATCTGTGCCCTGGTAAATTCCTGTTTGGATTACTGCAATGAGTTTTATGTGGGGCTGCCTTTGAAAATGGTCTGGAAAGTTCAGTTAGTCCAGAATATGGCTGTGAGATTGCTAACTGGAATTGGGCAATACAAATACATAATGACAGTGGTTCAGAGCTTTGGCCATGGGGCGGTATATAAATGTAATAAATAAATAAACAAACAAACAAACCGCCAGCTTTCAGTCTGTTTCCGGCTAATGTCAGAGTCCTGGTTGTGACTTTTAAGGCCCTTCACAATTTGGGGCCAGGTTACCTGAAGGATCACCTCTTTCCATAGACCTCTTTAGAGGGCCTTCTCCAGGTGTGCCCACCAGGTGAAGTCCAGTGGATGGCTATTTCTGAAAGAATATTGTCATTGGTGTCACCCCAGTTGTTGGC
Organism: Anniella stebbinsi; assembly: GCA_029215795.1. Lineage (NCBI taxonomy): Eukaryota > Metazoa > Chordata > Lepidosauria > Squamata > Anniellidae > Anniella > Anniella stebbinsi. The sequence goes on along the minus strand of JARDYH010000003.1, from coordinate 126,383,509 downwards.
TGCCCTATCAGAGAAGTTTGACTGGCACCCATATTGTTTTCTGCACCAAGCAAAGGCTTTTTAAAAATTCTTCTAAATCTGTTCCATCTTTTATTCTGTTTTACCATTATTGTTTTATTCTACTGTCCTGTATTTTTAAGGTTTTTGTAAAAATTTTACTGTCAATAAATCTTTAACTTTTTTTATTACCTTATTCTATAAGTCACCTGGAGAACATTTTGTTATAGGGTGGCCTATTAAAGCTGCAAATAAATACATGGAATATTTATTACTTGCATTTTAACATTGTGAGAGACAGTGTGCAAACTAACAGTGGAGTTCTTTATCACATCACTTGGACAGAAATGCTAAGTTAGAAATCACTTTATAATTATGTGAGAAAATGTTTCCTCAGCTCCCAAGCCTGCACAACTTGGGGCATACCAAACCAAGCATGGGCCTCAAACTGTGTATTATGGCCTGCTAGCAGTTTAACAAACACCTTATTGGGTTTGTTTTGTTTTGTTTTGTTTTTTTGCAGTCCCAGGCAGGCAACAAAACCAGGTGGGTTATCAAACCTGTAGTGGCTGCATTCTGCTTGATGGGTTGCAAATTGTGCAACTCTCTCAAATATTTTTATATTTGTTATACGTTCTGAAAATTAATGTAGTACGATCTGTAACATATTTTCTTGGCAGCCCTTTGTTGTCTTTTCAGAACGTAATTGAGTTTCTGTTAACTCATTGCATTCTGGGGAGAAATCACAACCTAGTCTGAATCTACTCCTTGGGAGAAATAGCAAGTGAACCAGGCTCATTTGAGTGTGGCATCTTCCTGGCCATCTTACCCATTCAGAAAAAGAATAAGTGCTTTCGATTATATTGATGGGATGATGTCATATCCAAACAAATGCAGCACAGCAACTTCACTGATAATATTTCCCCATGATGGCGATGCAGGACTTGTATTGAGTTGAGACTTCTCCCAGTAACAAATTAACATCATAGAGGCCAAGTCTACACAGGGATTTATCCCGGGGTTGTCTCTAGGTCGTCCCTGTACATCCAGATGACACACAGAGGATCCCGGGGGAAAATGGGGCTGACCCCGGGGTGACCCCGGGATAGCAGAAACCGAGGCTATCCTGGTGTTTCTGCTGTCCCGGGTCGTAAAACAGGCATGGAACCGTGCAGGGTGACTCCCCGCCTCGATCTAGATGGAGAGGCGGGTAAGAAATAAATCGTTATTATTATTATTATCATTATTATTATTATGCCAATGGGGTGGGAAGCAATTTCGCCATCCCCAGGATGGGGGGGGGGGTTCGGGAGCAGGTGTTTTTTTTTTAAAAAAAAAAACACCTTACCTTTTCAGGTAGATCAGGGCCATATGGCTCAAAAAAATGCCGCCCATGACATCCCTCTTTCCTTCCGGGATGTCACGTGGGGGTGTAGACATGCCCTTAGTTTGGGGTAGCTCATGTGAGATTTACAAAAGTAAGCACTTTGTCTTCTTCATTTTATATTTTGGGAGTTTCTGCCCCATGAGGTTAAGATACCTTGTATACTTCTTGTGACTCCGTTATGTTTTTTTCAAAATTTCTAATTGACATTTCACTTCAGACTGACGTTGTTAATGGATTGGATACAGACTTTGCAATCTGTGAATAGATGGCTGTGAGACAGTGGAGGAATCATGCTAGCAGAAAGGCTGGGAGATGGTGACTTTTGCCAATTCCTCCACCACCGCATCACACTCCAGCCCTGCCCCACTACACCCCTTGCAGTCACTCTGGAAAACTGCTCCAGAGAAACCCTCACCCTCTCAAGCAGATTTTTAGAAGGTATAAGCAATTGCAAAGTGAGGGAAGAATCATGAAAGCCAAGAATCTCCCTTCTCTTCTGCCAGTGGAAGTGTCCCCTGAATGTAACTTTGCTCAAGGAATGCTCCCGCTGGTGGAAGCAAAGTCTGCATCCAATACAATATCAAGAGTTCTACTGCTTTAAATATTAAAAACGTTCATTCAAATAATAGTCTATTATGAGCATTTGTACAAAGTTGTTATGAATAGTACAGAAGAAACATGGTAATTCATGTTACTTTTATGAGCAATTAATTTCAAGATGGCTGCCACTTCAATGCTGATTAGGTTTATTAAGACAGTTATCTACACATTTCCCCCCCTTAGGCTCAGAAATATTTTAAATATATTTTAGTTTATTGCTATAGGTTAAATATTTTTTTAGAAGATGTTCCTTTGTCTTGACCAGATTTTATTATTTTTAGCTCATTACATAAGGGCCTGCAAGCGGAGACATTTTCAAGTGCATTACAAAAACAAATATTGGTCCATAATAAGAAATCATACAGAGCATGGATGATGGGTCAGGGAATTTATTCCAGTTTAACCAAGGAATAGCTTTTAATAGCCTCCTTCAGCTTCCGTTTCAGAGATTTTAATTCTCCCAAAATTGCCATATTGGAATCTTAATTCCTTTCTATTACTGTGCTCTGAGACCTTTTATTATGATGAGCAAAATTAGTCTTTTTAGCAAGTAATTACTTAAATTGCCTTAATTATCTAATAATGTAATGTCAGCAACAAAAAATTATATATACTCCAGCAGAATCATTATAATGCTGATTAAAGTAATCGTCAGATCCTAAATACTAGCTTCTCTTTTCCCAAAGCCAAGAATTTTTACAATTTCAGTGTGCCTTGCTTGGTGCAATTTGGCTTGAGGTGTTTATTATACCAGTAGTGATGGCCAGAAAGGTATTTGGGATAATTAGTTAAGTGATTCATAATTGCTGAAACATCTGTCTGAATTTATCCCAGCAAGGTAACAGTTTTATTGAACTAAAAATATTCTCATAATATATTTGGCCAAATTACCCTCTTGGAATAATTGGAAATGCACATGGGAGAAATTCAGCCCACCATCTCATTTCTTCTTTGTATGCTGTGTATGCCACAGGCTTTTATATCCTCATGTTTTGGGATGAAGCTTTTGGGCTACAATTTGGTCACATCTTTTGTATCCTCGTCGTAAAACTAATGTATTTCCCATCAGCTGCTTTGTTCTTCTGAATATCCTGGACAGTTTATACTGGGCTTGGTTTTGGCTGTAATGTTTTCTCCAGTTCTGTTCACATTGTGTGGTCCTCCCTTGTTAGGACTTTAACAAGGATTGAGAAGAACATGGTATCAATTTGATACAAGATTCCCTGACTTTTTAACATCATCTGTATAATAATGCTTGAGTTGCTAAAGCGAGTAATCGTATCTAAACACAATCCAAGAGTGTATCCAACTGTTTCTTTCCATTAGTGCAAATTATGTTACAGTAGTGGAAACTGTGTTCCAAACTATGCACAGGAGAATCCAACTATAATTGTGTTTGTGCAAACGGTTGTTCATTACATTTGCGCAACCCATTGTGCATCATGCTTACGCAATCCGTTACGCAACCAGTTGCGTATTATGCTTTTGCAACCCATAAGCGCAATACACAACTACTTGCACAAAAGAAAGATTTGGCAGTTGGGATTTTGCTAGCGCTATTTGAGTTTGTGGAATGTCACTGTTTGATACTCCCTTTCCCAAGTTTCCTTTCTAAAATCAACTATTCTTACAAATTGGCTAGAATAGATATTCAGTCGATTTTGTATTTATGGCAAGGAGAAAATATGGTTGGTGGAATCTAACTTTTAAGTTGCTTTGAGTTGGATTTTATCATAGGATGTCAGGATATAAATGCCCAAATAAATTACTGAGGAATTACAATTTGAGCCAGTAGCAGAATTAGCATTTCTGTGCTATAATCTGTTCCTTATTTATTATTATTGATTACATTTATATTCCACCTTTTTCCTCCAAGGAACCCAAGGCTGCATACATAATCTTCCTCCTCTCCGTTTTATCCTCCGTTTTATCCTGAGCTGAGAGTCTATAATGAGCCCAAAGTCACTCAGTGGGTTTCCATGGCCGAGTGGGGACTAGAACCTGGATTTCCCAACTTCCAGTCCAATACTCTAGCCACTACATCACACTGGCTCTCACGTTATAGCATATAAAGGACAACCCTGAAGCCAGAATGTGCTTATTACACTGTCAGGATCAGGCCTGTTCTTCCTAGTGTGGGGGATGGGCTTTCAGAGCCTCAGTCAGACTCTTGAGGCTGAAGAAGAAAGAGACGTACACCAGTCAAGACAGGAAACAGGGGAGGAGATTCTCCAAGACTTCCAGGAGTCAAGGAGGAATCTTCCCAGGAGTTTATCGGACCGGATGCCCATGCTCAATCTTTGTCAGAGGGGGAGGAAACATCAAAATTGACAGATCCCAGAGTCTGTTGCAAGGGCAAGCAAATGGAGCTGAGAGAAGGTGGGAGGCGATCTGCTAGGTTGGCCACTCAGCAGAGGCTGTTGGGTACTGTGGGAAACTGTCCATTTAATTGGTAGGTAACTGCCTTGCTTTGTTAGGCTAATTAAGTTTAGCGCATAGCTCCTAGCCTTCACACTCCCTTCAGGTGTGAAGAGACGTCTGTTTACTCATTAAAGCTTTGTGGATTGCATGGCAGATCTCTTTATTGTCTCACAGCTTGGCAGGAGGGCTTGGAATCACGACATATACCAGACTTGGTGTTGCCTCAGATTTTTTCCATCGTGTAGCTCATTAATAATTTATAATCACCATTCCTATGTTCTGATATCCAAATGCTTCCTAAGTTATTTGAGGAAATGAGACTGTACCTTTACTGTAATTGGCTGGCTATTTTGAGATTAAAAATGCAACACATTTCAGCTTGAGTTTGCCTATTTAAATTGGGGTTGTAGTTTATAGTGGCAAACTCTAGCTTTAAATGTCAATGAAATCAAGGAGAAACTAGCTTTGCCCGTGTAGTGAGATATTCCTGTGCTCATACTGCAGATTCTCTGTGTGTGTGTGTGTGTGTTTCTCTCCTCGTATGCCACTGCAGACTTTCCAAAAGAGATTTGTGATGACATGGAGACAATTGCACGAACTGAACACTATACAGTAAGGGCTACTATGTAGAACAATTTTAAGCCGCATGGTCATAACACAAAAACTGGCCCAAAGAATGGCTTAGGGAAAAAAACCATTCAAATAACCAAACACAATGTGACTTGAAGTGCCATTCTGTGTTCGTTGGAATCTTGCTTTGAGGCTATGCTCACTGATGTGACTGGAAACAATATTGACATGGGTGGCTTTAATGCAGCAGAATCTAGATTTAGTACTTCTGGAATTGTTACATCAAAGAAGTAGTGATCATTCTTTTTATGTGCGTGTTTAAATAAAGAAATGAAAGGAAGCACTTTCTCCTCCTCAGACTCTGCCATTAGCTTTAAAATAGTAACCAATCCTCATAAGACATCTTCAAGCATGTGGATAAGAAGGTTAGAGTGATTTCTGGCTGGCCATCGGTTTCTACACCATTTTAAAGAAATGCCGTAAGGTTATTTGTCAGGTTGGAACGGGGGGAGATTGTTTTTGATAAAAGTAGTATGGATGGGTCTTCAAAGGAATATCGCAAGATATCTCTGTTTAAGCGTAAGATGTCCTGTCTCTCTTTCTACATCACAGACATCATAGCAGAGGGAAACATCCATGTTCCTGAACCATCATCAGATGAATAAATGTGTGAAAAGATCCTAAAAATATGGATGTCTTTTTAAAATTTCAAAGAATGCTTTGGTTTTATTTTACTCTTGAGCTGATATTATTTCAAAGCCACTTTGAAATCTCAGCATTTTGTGATATATGAAAACTCTTTTGGAAATAAAATGAGAAGTTTCTTTTAAAAAATGGCAGAGATGTGTGCCATTATTAACCATCAGTTTTTCCTAGTGTCTTCATCTGTGTTTTTCTTAAAAGGCAAATTTTGTGAGATTTCTGGTACTATATAGTTTGATCCCCAAACAATTTTGCTGTAGCCAAGATTTAATCTGAAATACTTTTATTAGGCATATACAAATAAATATGAGATTATGACTATTACCTTTTAAAAGCACTTAAATTTATTCTAAAACAGTTCAACATTGCAAAGCATTACCATTCAAGTCAAAAAATAATGCAAATTGTTATCTAGATTTGCAGTAAGTCAAACACCCCACCCTGTTTCCAAGCACTCCAGGTGTTTTTTTTTAGTAGTTGATAAATGATTTGTTCTGAATTCTAATTCTTCCTGTTTTCCATACTGCATTTCTGAATAGATTAGTGGAATAATGAATACTGTGTAATCAGCAGAAATATGTGTTGGAACTAGCAGAGTTTGGTCAAAGAAAAATGTTTAAATAGATTCAAACATCTTTTTTGGATGGTGGTTATCAGAAGGAACTTAAGGATGCTATATGCAGTTAGAGATGTATCTTAAAATGGATACCCAACCATTTCCTTTAGCAGTTTGACCCACCAATCCAAAAGCCACAGTACTTGGCTGGTTGGCTTCATTTGCACAACTTGTGCATGCCTGCTCGTGTGTAGATCAGCATCCCCCAATCTGGTGCCTAGCAGGTGTTTTGACCTCCCAAGTCCCAGGATTCCTGATCATTGGCCATGTTGGTTGGGGCTGATGGGATTTGAAGTCCAAAATATCTGGAGGCACCAGGCTGGAGAAGATTGGTATAGATTAACTTTTCATCTTGAATAACTTCACTCCAGATTGATGTGTGTCATTGCTACTGCAGATAAGAATCTGCAGTGACTCTATAAATATACACCCCCCCAAAAAGTAGAGGAATATCCCTCCTTTTTGCCAGTCTATAACCATCCCTGACTGAGAGAGTACAAAAGTGGTTACAGCCTCATTTTCTTTTTTTTCTTTTTGAGGGTAGCTGTAGCTGAAGATGTTTTCCTCCCTTTTATTGTAACTGTCAAAGAAATAGAACAATAGCAACACAAATCGTGAAAAAAAAGAGAAAAAAACATACATATACAGGAATGTCCTCATTTTTCATCAGGTGTAAAATAAAAAAGAGAGAAAATTATGCATAGGTTTCAATAAAATCAGACCATATAGCCGTATACTTACCCGTTCGCATGCTGCGCCAGTATATCACCCGTTCAAATGTTGATAAGTTTATTAAGTCCTCAATCCATTGCATTATGGGATTCCAGTATGATAGTATAAGACTTTTGCTGTCATAAGGGCTCTGAAGATCCATTTGCGCTGACCCTGTGTTAGTTTCCAAGGGACCTTCCATATTTAAGATTGATTCGGCACAAGATTTATCCTTATTTTAACCTCCTCCCAAGAGGAGGAGACTACTGAGCATTGCCAAAACTTATGAATTAATGAAGCATTAGGTGCATTACATCTCTAACAATTATATGAATTGGATAGATCCTTGTTGAAGAGGCATTGTAGGGTCCAGTAGACCTGAAACAGGATTTTTTGCTGAATAAGACGTAGCCTAAGATCCATAGAAGCTTCAGATACAGACTCTAAGAGAATAATCCATTGGTTGGGCGAAACAGGACACTCCAGTTCTCAATTCCAATCCTGTCTTAAACCTTAGGTATCATATTTATTTACTGCTACTAAATATTTATATATACATGAATTGTGGGTCGACGTGTCTGTTCAGCTGCTATCAGTGTTTCTAACAGTAATAGAGGCTCTGAAGCCGTAAAAGCAGGTGGAACAAACCTAGATTTCAGCAAATGTTGCAATTGCAAGTATTGCCATTCAGCCGTTGCAGGTAAATTATATTTAGCATGTAAATCAGAAAATGGCAACTCGTCATCTGAACCTATTAATTGATCCAAAGTAAAAATTGGCTTATCCGTCCATGTCCTCCATAAGAACACTTTTTTCCAATTCTTAAATCTGGATTCCCCATAAAGTCAATTTTGCGTGAGAAAATGGTTCAAACTGCAATTGACGCAATACTATATGCCATACCTCTCTAGTAGCCAAAATTGTAAAAGGAGGATTATTTAATCTAAAATGTCGAGAACCAAGTGCTATCCATTTAGGAAGAGGTTCTAACCATAAGGATTCCAAAACTGACCAGGGTGGTGTATCTAAGCAAACTGGAGAAGACCAAAACTTAGTACAAGTCAATAGATAGGCCCGATGGTACAAAGCAAGGTCTGGAAATCCAAACCCTCCTTCTTTAATCAGAAGTTGCATTCATTTCAAAGATATTTGAGATGGGGAAGAACCCCAGTAGAATTTATGAAACAAAGCATTAAGTTGTTGACAGGTATAAGTAAAGGAATCCCACGTATAACATAGAGAATTTGAGGTACAATATGACTTTACCCCACAAACTCAACTTTAGTGGTGCCCATCTGTCTATATCTCGTACAATCTCATCAATTAACTTGTTCAAATTTATTTTAATCAATTGAGATATATATCTCTGGGAATAAATATTCCCAGATAAGTAATAAAATCAGGACACCATCGAAATTGACCATTAGCCAACACACTAGAAGATATGCTATCTCCAATCGGCATCAATTCAGACTTTGACCAATTAATTGAGTAACCGTACAGGTCACTGAAGTTATTTATCAGAGCTATCAAAGCAGGAATAGATGCCTGGAGTTTAGAAATAAACAATAAAAGACCATCAGCATAAAGAATAATTTTAAATTCTAAGTCAGCATGCACAAACCCATGAAGTCATACTTAAAACATGCTTAATTGTCAGGAAATTCCTGACTCAGTAAAAGACAGCATGACATGTCAAAGCCCGTCATATCATCTAGAAAAACCATCACGAGCAAGAAAAGAAATGATGATGATGATGGGTTAGTAGGTTGTAGGTTTAGAACTAAGAATGGTAGTGTTAATACAAAAGGAAGCTCATCTCTTTGTGCCACTACTTGGACCCAGTTCCCATGGTAGATCCTGTTCAAATTGTATTCCCCCTTTTCCCCTGTGCTCCACAGTTCAGCTTATGCAATGTGTTTACTTAGGATTTAGATAGGGCTGTGTTGGACTGTCCTTTGATCAAATTTTAGATCTGTGGGGAAGGCCCATCTCACTTTCCACCACTGTGGGAAGTATATCTAATTGTGACACAAGATAAGACCTTCTCAGACATGATGCCTGACTTTGGAATACTTTCCCCCAAGAAGCACATCTGTGCCAACCCTGCTAACATTTTGGTGTCAAGCTAATACCTATTTGCTCACTCAGACATTTGTGACTGGTTGGCTCTGCTGTGGATTGATTAATTCGTTTATACTATATATATCAGCCAATTTTAAAACAGCCAATTCATGTTTCCTTGCTTAGAAAACAAAGAGTTTGTGTGTTTCCTAACACCCATGCATAACATTGTTTTCCGTGTGTGTATTTGTGTTTTCCATTAAAAATGCTTGCAGTGCTTCCTTTTAGGCTGCTTCAACCTACCCATTTATAGCCTTTAGCACTGGTCAGTCATCCTTGAAATGTCTGCTATTAAACATTGTCTTTAGAATCTTTGGGAACCTGCTATACTTGGTGTAACATCTTGTAACTTCAATGGGTGCACAGCAGGGATTAATTTATCTTCAACTGCACAGTTTGTTTGTTTGCTGGCAGGACCGAAATTATTTGAGGCCTATGGCTTCAAAACTGCAAATATTGCAAAAATAGAACTAATGAGCTTGGTATATTTTGATCAGCTGAAGGCTGCGAATACCCAGGCTAAATGGGACATTAATCACAGAACTAATTTTAAAATCTCTTACTGTTAAGTTCTTCAACTGGCATCGCCCCGCTTCTTCTTACGTTGCAAGTCCATGTTTATATTTACAGTGATAGCTCTATAGAAGTGTGGAGTAGTTTAGCAGAGATAACTCTTGCACCTTAACAGAATGGCTAAATTTGTGCATATGCTGTAGAAATATCAGAATGATGCAGAATATTGCTGCCCAGCTACCAAATGGGGGCTAGGGTGCAGAATAATATTGTGTGTAGAGGCTAGACTGACCTCAAACAATTTGAACTACCTTACTGGATACTTTCTTCCAAAAGGATATTATTTGGGAAGTTTAACAATAGAAATGTCGCTTCACATTTATAACTCTGATTTTAATATTCTTTCATTTTGGTATCATAACACTTTAACATGGGAAAAGTTATAATTTCAGGACTCGGCAAGCAGGTAACAGTAGACTGTGATGGTGACTAATCCATCGTTGCTAGATGCAGGAATACAATCTAACATGTTCCAGAATAGAGTTTGCTTGAAAGTGTCGGGTGTATGGGAAGAAATTTAGCAAACACTAGTAAGAGAAAAGCAGTGGTAAATACATAGAGAACAGTAATGATCTATTTAATTTCCAAATTGAATATGGGATTAGACTGAAGTACAGTAGTATTGATGTAAAGTTTCAAATGCTATCTTTGTTTGGGAACCTACCTGCCAGTTGATTTAACGTTACAGTAAAATTCCCATTCTGCAGAGTCTTCTTGCAACTTGGCCCTTTAACGATCATTTGAAATGGCTCTTTTAGACAATTTTGAAGCCTGTCATAACTTTTTACAGATGGTGCTAAGCGCCTCAGATCTGAACGATGCTACATTTATGTGAACCCCAGGATCTCTGGGATCTTGTGAGATAGATTTTACACCCTTGTGCATGGTTTGGAAGCTGCAGCTAGTGCAGAATGTAGCAACTAGGGTGCTCACTGGGACACCCAACTATGTCTCATAATACCTGTGTTAAAAGAACTCCACTGGCTGCCTATTACCTACCCAGCCATGTTCAGGGTTATGTTACTGTCATACAAAGTCCTAAAGAACATGGGACCTGGATATCTAGCAGACTGCCTTCCCCTATATATGCCCAGCTGACATTTAAGATCTTCAAAGGAGGCCTTGCTGGTTGTTCCGCAACCGACAGAATGTTGCCATGTAATATCTCAAAGGTGGGCCTTCTTGGTGGTGGCACCCACCTTCTAGAAAACCCTCCCCCAGGCAATTCAAGGGGCAGAAAATGTGATAACGTTTCAAACACTTCCTGAAAACACTTTTTCACCCAGGTTTTCCCTGGTTTGCAATTAATTGCAATTAATCATATGCTGCTCCATCTTACTGCTCCATGTATTGTTATGATAGTTGGAATTGTTTTAAGAGTGTATTTTAAATGTGATTTGTGTTGTTACTGTAGTTGGAATTGTTTTTACTAGTATATTTTATTTTTTTCCTAATATTTATGAGTGTGACCCACTTAGGGATTTTATTATATTAAGCCGGTTATAAGTATTACTAATAAATAAATAATGAAGGCACGCATGGATGAATCCATCTCTTACCCAAGCTTCCACTTTGGAGAAGGCAGTTCCTGCACTAGAGAATAGATGCATTTGGTGCTTCTATTTAAGGCATTTACTGGATGTTTTTAATGGAAGCTAGAAAAGGCGTATAGGCAGTTGAGAGTAATGGGGGCCTTCCATTCCTCTAATGCCCCAGTCGACTTATATAATCCCCCTTTCTTGTCTTGATGTCTTTATAAGTTGATTTATCCTTGTTCGTGTTTCCTTTTGTTCAATGAACTTACTCCTCATTCCAAATATCTGTGTTTTATTTAGGAAATGAAATGGAGCCCGAATATGTGTTTATGTTTAAAATGACAAGAGTTGATATGCCATTGCAATTTTAAATAAAAGCGCCCTTTTTGGTAAGTTGTTCCAGAAGCAATAAATTAACAGTAAAGTGACATAGAAAGGGAAGCACAAATTATTTAAATCATAGCGAAACTTCTGGCATTCAGGCTGGAAGCTTCTCAATTTAACACATCGTTGCTTAGTATTATTAGCCATTTTGCTGGCTTGTGAGGCGTACTGTCTTTATGCTTTAAAATGGAAGTCCGTCAGCTCAAGAAGCCTACTGCAGTGGACCAGATTCTTGTGCAGCTACTAATTAGCATACAGCAGTTGCTTAGCAAGCAGCCTCTAGTGCCCTCCTCGACACAACAGAATAAGATTTTCTTTCTCAACAGGACTCACTTGCCTGTTTTATAGCTGAATATCAATCATGACATGGGAAGTCGGTGACTGGTAAATGTCACCTACTACTTCTCAAGTGGTGTAAATTTACTGTCTGGGTTGCATTTCATCACATTAATCCCTCTCCTCCCCATCTAAACATGGATAGAGGATTAGAGTCAAGACTGAGTTGAATCATTATGATGGGCTCTTAATTTAGTAACAAATGAAAGGAGAAAATTGTTCTAATTAGTATTTAGGACACTGGAGATGCTCTGACCTCTCCATTTTATTCATGCGGCCTATATTGTCTGAAAACAGTTCAGGCATTTGCTTTCCCCCTCCCCCCTCTCCATGAGGAGGCCAAAAAAGATAAAACGAGTGTCTGCTGAGGAAATGAAAGGATACTTAAGGTAATTTCCAGATTCCAGAGGTTTTAAATTTGATAACCCTGTCTGCTTCCAGCAATAAGCTTCACTTCTTTGCTGGAAGGGCTAAACAGGTATTTTATACCTTGATAATACAAGTGTTAAATAGAATATATACTTGTCCAAGGAACCGTAACTAGACTCTTCATATCTGACACCTTTCATTAATGACCCTTGTACCAGCAAAATTTTAATAAGGCATACTGGAGTGATGTGGGACTATGTCTATGTGTAACGTTGGGAAGCTGAAGGATCTATGAAACGAGAGACATTCATGTGAGGATTATAATTAGGAGCCATGCAGGGCATATGTCCTTATAAAGTGCAGATCTAGGTTTCAGTAGATTGTTAGGAGCACACCCCATTTACTGGCAGCATCCAAATTTTGCAAAAGGTAGGGGAAGGGCAGAGCAGATCCATAACTCTGCACTTGCCCAGTAATGATTAGCTATAGTTCCATTTCTTGTTGTTTCCTCCATCATTGGCTGACTACCACCCCCAAAGCAGATGCTACTTGCAAATGTGAACATGGGCCATGCCACTTGAGCACAAGTCATAAATACATTACACTTGACCAATGTGTCCTTGACTTCGAAGGAAGGAATCTACACAACCCAATAGGTTATTCCATTGCTGAACAAAATGAGCTGATTCGCATGACATGACAACCCACCTTGGTGATTACCCATGGTGGGTTGTCATGATGTCTGAACCCAGTGCGGTTTCCACAGGGTGACTTATATTTCATGAACAGGTCACCCTGAGAACTCATGGCTTGTTGCTGGGTTATTCAGAGTTGCTTATTGTGACATCCAAACACAGCAAGGCAATTTCATTGTGGGTTGTTGGGAACAGCTAGAGTTCATCTCTTGTCAGTGTCCTCTGCCTTGTGCTCTTAAAAGTTGAGAAGAAAGGACAACAGAGAGTGTCCTGAACATGTTAATGACCTTTTTTGCCAAAGGTTTCTGGCTATGAACTTTGTATAATTTTCCTTTAGTTTTACTGCTCTCATGAACTCTGCATATATTTATTTATCCTATTCACTGCTGTGCCTTGAAATCTGTGTATATTTACTGATCTCCCTCTTGCCTGCCTTGAAATTTGCATTTCTTTACCGATTCACTTCACTTCTCTGCCTTGAAATTTGTGTATCTTTACTGATCCCTCTCGGTGCTCTGTAACTCATAACAGCTAACAATAGAGCTCTACAACAAGCATGTAGAGTGTGGGGAGCCAAAAGTGTCTGGCAGTTGCAGGAGAAGGAACCTTTTGGGTGGGTGTAATTACTTCAGTAGTACGTGAAGCAGCCTTTTTTTAAAAAAAAAGGTGTTTGCTAGCAAGAGAAGTGCAGAAGTGGAGGAAGAAACTTGACAAGGACATTGACAAGAGGGGCATATTGTTATGGTGAGCTAAATAGTGGACAGGTAGTCTTGCACAAGACCCGGGAGGGGGGGGGAGTTTGTGAACCCATTACTGCTCAGATAATTAATTCCATTTGGCAATCGGATGGGGGGCATTTCCCTTGATAGCTAGCAGTCCCAGCAGGCTAATTGAAGAAATGATGCTGACATAGGGATAGGGGAAACAAGGAGTTCTGCTGCAAACCTGGGATACATGCTGGGAGTTGGCAGAGGGACCATGGGGTAAATAACCATGGAAAGCTGCAGAACAGCCAATCGTCTGTCAAGTTAGTGAGCAAACAAACAACCCACGGTGGCTTATTCTCAGGGTAGCTTAGTGTGACATGCAAATTTGACCAGTGCCTAGTGAAAACCTACATTGCATTTTGCAACATCTAATGTTTACACATCTCTTCTTCAGAAGAAAATAATCTTGATGGGAAAAATTTGTATCTATCATACGCAGGGATGGAAGAAAACAAATACTATATATAGTGCCGTTGTTCTAGCTTACATGCTGTGCCTTACTGCAACGAACACGTCACCTGTCACCTGAGTGCTGTATATTTCTCCTCTCACACCATTTTGCTTCACTGAAGTGGTTGGGTTTCCCAGACGTATGATGTCTGCCAAACACCTTCTTTCAGTCCAGACAATTCGCTCTACATATAACGATGAAGAACACCCATTACAGTTATGATAGATGCATGTTTGGCTAACTACAGATACTAATAATGGTCCCTATATGAGAACATACATTAAGATAAGGTGAACTAGAATGCTTTAGGGGGCAATTATGCTCTATAGCACAACTATCCCAAAAGTCATCCGTTTTAACAGAGGCTAAACCACACTCCAAGCTGCCTGTATGCAAAAAATTCTTTTTATGCTTTTAATTAGTGCTGGTCGAACACTTTTTAGTTGAATAATGTATTTGATGAATATAATAACGCTGTTGCCCATCAAATTAATTATTCAGCAAGATTATTTTTGTAGATGGTTGAAAGCTATCCATTGAATAATAGATTGGAATTATTCATAGCTAGGGTTTTGTGAATTCTACTTCTACGATGCAATGAGTTTGACATCAGAAGAATCCAATATTTTCATTGATAATCAAACAGGTTTCTAGCACCCGTGGTTGGAAGAAGAAGCTGAAATGTTCCTTAACATTTGGAGAATGCTAAGAAAGCAGAACTGGGTTAGGCGGAACTTCAGTGGTCTATGTGTTGTACTTTCAGTTCTCTGAACACCTCCATGTTCCTTTCCCACAGGTTGCACTTCCTAGCTCTCATAACTCTTGATTCCTAACTTGCATGAAGCTTTCCCGTCAGCTTCTGACTCCCCCACTCCCGCTAATTCTTGCATACATACTCCAAATTCTTATAAAACCATATTTTTTGGAAGCAGAATAACTCATGCGGAAGAATCAGATATATGCAGATTGACTTAATTTGCATAGATCTGGGCATTGGATTTTATTTTCCTGAGTAAAGAGGACACAGAGTACTGTTCAGAGTTTTTCCAAATGTGTTATTGAATAAATAATTTTATTCTGTTCCCAGCCAAATTTGTTATTTTAACACACATGGCAGTTCTTTCCTGAAGTTTAGATGTTGGATAGATTAGATGATAGAGGGATTGGGAGAAACCGTTGCTATCTTTAAAATACAATCTCCCTTGCACGTCTTCATAGCTCATTTAGCTATGTGCCTGAATTGTCCAGGAACTAGGGCCAATTGATGGTGTGGAACTGTCCGTTGGCGAAAGTCAGGTTAAATGTATCTGCCTCAGAATTAAAATGTAGACTTTTCTGCAGGAAAAGTTAATATACCACTAGTAAATTGCACAACTAATGGTTTAATGGTTCAAAAGGAGAGGAGATGGATTTAAATTTCTATTGTCATGGAAATATTGACCTGATTAACATGAAGCTGCAGCCCATTGTGAGTTAACCCTCGGGGAGCCACAGTGTGTGTTGGCTGCCATTATGAATATGTAATTGCCAGTCAAGGTTGTCATGTTGTGCAAACCTGGGCAGCAGGGCTTATTTGAGGGCTTAAGAACCCGCACATAACCCATGGTCTGTTGTAGAGTTATGCAAATGTTGTTTAGTCTGCAAATAACCCCCTCCAGCCAGATTTCCACAACACAACCCCAGATAGTGGCAGGCATGCAGCACAGGTCCTCAATGGTTAATTAACCCATGATGGGCTGCTGTGCCATGCAAAGTGCCCCAATTTGTAACCGTGCTCTGAGACAATGTAGACCTTCATAAATTTAGGGGCTGAAGTATAAAGTAAGAGGCCAATAATGGTATTGGATCTGGGTCCCTCCTGGTACTAAGACCAGGAGGTTTGCTAATATTTCAGCTAAATTGCCTTCTAGTAAGTTTGGATCAGATTCATTCTATTTCAATTAAAACAAAACAAATACATGTATTCTTTTCTTAAAAGTGAAAATGAGACTCATGCCATTACAAATTTATTTTCTTATATTAGACTGCCAGTTAGTAGAATTAAAGCATAATTAAAAGGTTTAGAGGTTCTCTGTGAAGTATGAAATAAGCCAGAGGCACAGTAGTGGCTTGAAGACTTGAATGATTGCCAATACTCTTGGGTTGAAGCCCATTAAGGTCATCAATCTCGCCAAAATTAAGAGGGTGTTGATATCAAACATTTGTCCAAGGACATCTTTTTTTAATATGGGCCATTGGAATTCCTTCTAATCTGTATAATACTCTGTTCTTTTTCTTGCCTTGGGGGACGTGCTTAGAGTAGCTGACTTCCTTGTTTTGGCTTTTTCTCGAACAATTGTGGATTGGCAAGTAGACTAACTCAGACTAGTGTGGAAGATCCTTCAATGGTGGATTTAATTTAAGGCAACCTAAATCACGTCTAGACAAATATATCTGTTATGGAAACACATGTAATGAATTCCTTGGGCACTAAATAACAGCTTTGATGTAGCATACTAATATAGAAAACATTATTTATATAACTCTCAGAGCAATAGTGATAATAAAATTAAAAATGAAGCCAAGAATAGGAATTCACATGTAAATTCTGGCAAACACGATTAATCTTATTGCAGATGTAACTGTGAAAGCAAAAACAGTAAGCTAATGCTTACGGGGCGCCGGGGGGGGGGGAATAATTCCTGAAAACAAGGTTCAGTTTTCCAAACTGTGCTGAATACATCATGAAGGAATAATTTCAGCCCAAAAGCAATTGAGTAATCTTACAGTTAACCCTTTCAATTTGTGTTGCTTTATGTAGAGCTTCTGTTTTGATTAGATCTTTGATTAGATCTTTGTTCATAGAATTACTTTGAAATATTGTGTGAGCAGTGAATTTAAAAATAAATAACGATTAAGAGCAAATAGTGTAAGCTTTTGTTGAGCATAAGGTTATAATCATACACCCATTGTTAAGCACTTTCCACTAAAATTTTAATGCATTTATTTGGAAGTTAGTATTATAGATTTTAATGAAGTACGTGCTCAATCCTACCCATGTTTGGACAGGAAAAAAAGTCCTGCAGCATGCTGCTTGGGGCATGCTGGGACTTCTTTCTGCCTAACATGAATCAGATTACGTCCTCAAGTGTGTTAGAAAAAATGTGTAGCCCTGCATTCAGTTATGCATGCTTACAACATTCAGCAATTTTGTTTATTTATTAGTGTTTAAAGATTTTCAGCAGAATTAGTCTTGAATAAGAATTGTGGAAATAAACAGCACTTATGATGCATATAAATTTCATTGGGTCATTGGGGAAAGTGTTTGTCCAAATCCCCCTATATGAAAATAAATCCCAATATATAAATGCTTAGCTTAGGAGCCTGCAGGTACCATGGGGCCCATGCGGATCTCTAATGGCACCACAAAGCTCTCCTCTCCCTGCCCCCTTTGGAAAAATAGTTTTTAGAAAAACATTAGAGAAGATCTCTTTCTCTCCCTTTCTAGGCTCTAACCTTGCTCTTTCTCTACCCCTTTACCCTGCTATTCCCCCCATCCTCTAACTTCAGCTCTCCCCCCCCCCACCTCTTTAGCTCTCTTTTGACTAGCCAGGCACCCCAAAGCAGCCATTATGTGATTAGCCGTATCCTCCATAACAGCCATTTTCTGGCGTTACGCACAGCAGTTTCTAAAACTTCCCAAATATGCCTACAGATCCAAAAAGGTTGGAGACCCCTGACTTAATATATCAGGAAGAATGTCACTTTGAACCTGTATCTGTCTGGTATCTGTATACAACATGCAGTATAATTAAAATGTACTAAAACATAGCCAGTGAGCATAAAAAACCAAACATTTCAACCATCAAAGGCCAAGGTGAGTAAAAAGACTTCAACATGTGTCTGAACTACATCAGAATTGGTGAGGGTGACCATATGGAAAGGAGGACAGGGCTCCTGTATCTTTAAGAGTTGTAGAGAAAAGGGAATTTCAGCAGGTGTCATTTGTATGCATGCAGCACCTGGTGAAATTCCCTCTTCATCACAACAGTTAAAGCTGCAGGAGCCCTGCTCTCTTGTGTATCTGGTCACTCTAGTATAGCCCCTGCAGCTTTAACTGTAACTTTAACTTCAATACAGGAGCCTTGTCCTCCTTTTCATATGGTCACCCTAGAGTTGGCCATGTCTTATTTCTGGGGAAAGGGTATTTCAGAGAGTCGGCACCACCACAGAGAAGATCCTTTTCTTGGTTGTCGCCAGTTGGACACCTGCAGGATGTGGCACAACCCGGATAGCCACTGGGAATGCTTGCAGCAGCTGGGTAGGATGTACGATAGATTAGGTTGGTAATGACCAGGAACTGTTTTTGTGTTTTTTTACTTGTATTTTTAATATTTCAAATGTTCTCCCAGAGAGATTTACCTGGCTCTTGTCTTTCCCCAGGCTTCTAGAAATGTTGACTTAATTAATTTTAATTATTTCATTTATAAACTGTCCTTCCTCCAAGGTTTTTGAGGCTGCGCATGTGATTCTTTGCTGCAACACCATTTTATTCTTTCAAACCCTTGTGAGGCTGAGAGAGAGGAAGGGACCCAAGGTCACTCATTGAGCATCGTGGCTGCAGAAATTTGAACCTGGTTCTCCTGAACCATAATCCCGCCGTCTGAACCCTGCACCCTACTGGGGTGTTGTGAGTTCAGGCAGGGTGGTAGGGGAGAGTTAAGGAGTCCAGAATGATGCAATTGTTCCTTAATGGTTAGTAGCAAAGTTGCCAGACACATCTTCTATTAGGGAAATTACAGATAAATGGGCAAAGAAGGCCAGGAGATGTTGGAGAACATGACGCATCTCTATGATGACCTCACACTTCCACCAGAAAAAGAGTGCAAGCTAAGCACGAGTGTAAAAACAATAGAAATGTTTTGGAGAGAGACCCCAGTTTTTGAGAGAGACAAGAAAGAGAAGCTGGGAGAGAGAGAAAGCTCTGGAAAGTGCCTTTTGCAGCTGTGACGTTCCGGTTTTCTCTGAGTGAGGATTCCCCTTTTCAAAGGCTTTCCTATAAGCAGGAACCACCTTATCTCACACACACTGAGTTTTGCTGCCACCAGGACCTTTTGCACCAATTTAGTTACCATATAAAATGGTGATAATTCTTGTGTTCCTATATTTATAACATCAAACACTGACATACATGCCTAAATACCTCTGTAATAAATTATCTTGCTCTTGTATTATACGGTTCAGATCCAGGTTATCTGAAAGACCATATTCTCCCTTCTGAGTCTGCCCGTGCCCTGAAATTTTCAGAGGAGGCCTTTCTCTTGGTCTGCCCCCATCATGCCTGGTGAGAATGTAGGAGAGGGCCTTCTTGGTGGCTGCCCAGGGCTCTGAAACTCCCTTCCCAGGGAGGCTAGGCTGGCTCCCTCCTTGCTATACTTCCGGAGGCAGGGAAAAGCCTTTTTTGTTCCAGCAGGCCTTTGGGAATAGCCTAGACCTTGGTTAATGTGCTGGATTTTTTATTTGTCATTTGCATTTAAATATTTTAAATGTTTTAATACTATTTAATACTTTAATTACATTTTAAACTGTATATATCTCTATATGTTTTAATTTTGTAAAGTTTCCTTGAGTCCCAGTATTGGGGGAAAGGTGGGATACAAATAAATATAATAAATAAATAAGTAAATAAATAAATAAATAAATAGTAGCAGTAGTATCTTGCCCTTTTCTTCTTTTCTTATAAAAACAAAGAAACAAACATGTAGTAGGCTCTACAAGAACTTTGCTTCACAACTCTGAGATAACTGAGAAGTATACTACCTCTTCAGTGATAGTTCTTTTAGAATAAGAGTTTGTTTTGGGGTCTATTTTAACTCTGCTTAGCTTATGAGATCCATAATGAAATAGTCTCATCAAGTGCTATGTTCTGTCTTGCATGTAATAATGTTTCAATTCCTGCAATTCTTGTTTCATGGAACCAAATATAATCTAAAGTGGTTCTTTAACTTCTTTTATATAAGGCAGTTTTTTAAATAGATACGTGCTTGTGAAATGCTTAACACATTTATGTTCTTATCAGTCACAGGCATTCTTAAGCACTTTTATAATTCACATATCACTAATATAGATACTTTGGATAGAATAAGATTTGCATTCTGATCTGTTGTTATTTCTATTACATCTGACAAGTGACTGGAAAACCTATACTAATACAAAACTACCTATTTGTATTTTTGACACACTTCGTTATCTCCTTTCTCTACTTCCTGTTTTTGAAAGAATTTACGTTGAAATGTATTCATCTATATGAATGAATTGATATATTTTGTCTCATTCTGAGCCCATTTGCACTTTGTGGGTACAGTCTCAAGCTTTATCTAATTAAGTTTCACATCCAGTTAGGAAATAATCTTGACAAGGGGAAGATTGTCGGAAATAAGACAATGAAAAAGAAAACAGAGGCGAGGATGGATAAAAAGTAATGCTGGAGTGCAAGGAGAAAATAATAGAGGGGAAGAAGGATGAAATATACTGCAGGTATTAAGGCAGAGCAACATGCTTATCTGCAGAAAAGAAAAGAAAAAGGATTCATTTAGTTTACAGTTTCAGTTTTTGATATGTCTGTATGGAGGAATGCCTGGTGCTGGCACTTAAGAAAAATGAGTACAAACCAAACTATTTACAGTCTGAAAATTAATGTAATAAATTGAATGACTAGAAATGTTTGCAGTAATCACAAGTATGGATGGTCAGTCATATCATTATCAATTAGCATCTCATATTCAGAGGTGATGCTACCTTATAAAAATATTTAGAATTTTCATTACATGCTGTGTTGTAATGGCTCTTCTGTAAAATGGCATAGTCATGAAACTGAATGACTAAGACCAAAAGCCATTCCTTAGACCTTCACACTCAGCGAGCTGAGGTCTTAACAGTAATAGTGTAAGCGTATGAGATGATTCGTTCTTCAGTAATTCTGCTGCTGTTAGCCTGTCAAGTAAAAGATCTTGGCCAGACATCTAAAATGGGAGCAGTTCTAAAAGTGCTATTTAGTTTTTATTGTAATGGAGATGATGCACTCTTCCACACTCATTGTTGCAGACAAGGGACTACTTTATGTCTTTGCCTTGTAAAATATCACAGATGATTTCTGTTGCCGATTTTCATAGAAATCGAGGCCTGAACGTTGGCAGAAAATTAGGTTTGTCTTCTTAGCAAAGCTGGACACAAGTTATCAGACCCTCTTGGCCACTGGGTGGTTTAGCTTTGTTACACCTTTCGGTCAACAATTGTCCGATGTTCCTGGGGAAAATACAACTAAACCTTACTTCTGAAAATAATGGGTTGGATCCAAAAGTACTCTTCCACTTGCAGAATTGGTAGTTTCTGACCTGCCAGAATAATATTGTATGAGAAAAATGACCGCAGTCCTGAGGAGTTTTTCCATTTGCACAAGCTCTTATTTAAGACTTATGTAAGACTTTGCAAGATGGCTACTACTAAGTTAAAAATGAAATAAAAATACAGTAATAACAGTTAAAACTTAAAAAGAATTAAGAAAATATGTGAAAAATAATTCTATCTGTATCTGTTCAAACAGTAATCAAAAATAGCTACTGCTAAAAATGCATCTACCCCTTTCTCCAAATACTTTTCTAAAAGGACTGTCTTAACTGCCTTTGGAAGGCAAGTTATTTGTTATTATTCAAGTATGTATGTAGATATATAAAAGAGCATAGTTTAACTGTTACTTTCACATTGTTGTTTAGTAAAGTCTTTGTGTTCACAGATAATTTCTGCTGTTTCCCCTCATTGCTTGGGTATATATTCAAGATCACTTAACATAGATTACTTACCCATTAGTGCCAATTACACTTGCAGTGAAGGTTCCAAAGAGTAGGTGACCATGTGTCCTACTTTACATGGGACAGTCCTCCGTTTGAAGGCATCCTTTATTTCAGGGATGGACAGACTTTTAGCTTGCGGGGTTTACCTTTGTTTTGTTTTTTTATGCCAGAGTATCAAAATTCCATCACACACAGCCAATCACAAAATGGCAGCGGAGGAGGGTTTGGTGCGTCATCAAATGGCGGGTTCATCCCATTATGAAAGTAGCCTTCCACTCAGATGGCCTACCTCAATTGGTACAATTGACATAAAAATAAACCCTAAAACCCCTAGGGATGGAGGATTCTGGATTGTTTAGCTCTTTCCGGCTGCAGTGGGAATAATTAGGCCGCAAGAACTAGCATGCTCACTTGCTCCCACTGTATTCTCAATGTTCTTGCTTCATTCTCAACAATCTTCATTTGTTAAACTATGGGTTGTTGAGACATTGAACCAGGTCATAGTATACTGTTTTTCTGGGCAAATATAATTTTCATAAAGTTTTATATTACTGGGTTATAGTATTTGTTTAAGAATATTTTCATTTCCAATTTGAAATGTCTTACACCTTTTTAATGAGAAGATCAGGCATACAAGGGATTTAAAAATTGGTATAATGGAATTTTAAACTTAGATTTCAACCCTGTTGTGCTGAATTTAGTGACTTTTTATTTGATGGGTTAACTGTATGGTTTTATTCAAGCCAATTCGTATTTGTTTGTTTATTTTTGTCCCCCTTTTTTAAAGATTTCTCATATAACGTTCATCTTCCCTGTTTTATATTGTAATGACCTAAGGTTATAAGTAATAAATCCAAACTAAAGGGAAGCAAACATTTAAATAAATCATAATGATGACTATAGAACTAAATGTGAGAAATGTAACCTAGAAGCTTCATACTGTTGTATGCCTCTGGGAATGCTTGATCCTGCAAGATGGTCAAGTACAGTAGTAATCCAGATCATTTGTAAATGGTATCTGCTAAACTTAGTTTGCACTTCAAATAGTAAACTGCGTGTCACACCACTTGAGATTGCTGGTGGGGGCTCACATAACTGCTCCGTGTAGAGGAACATTAAGTTCTCTCCATCGTTGATGGTTGAACAAATTGATTTTAGATATAAGTTGTCTCTCTGTTGTTATCTGTTTATATGGATTTTATGTAAAAAAAAAATTCTTTTTGTACTTTGTATAATGTATTTTAACAGTTTTTAATTTTTGTGAACCACCCAGAGAGCTTCGGCTATGTGGTGGTATCTAAATATAATAAATGAAACGAAAATTAAATGTAGGAAAACTAGCATGCAAGCCATTATTTTCAATGCTAGTTGGGTTTGCCCAGTGCTAATTGCTTTGTTTGTTTTTGAAGGCAAGGATTTTATTGTATGTAAGAGCATTCAATAATGTGAATAACTCCCACCAGCATTATGAAATGGCACAGCCTATATAGGTTTGCCACCTCAGTGAGAACTACACATAAGAGAAATGTTGTTGCCCGTATTTCAGGTAATGACATGTAACATGTAGTTCCAGCCTTTGATTGTATCGTTTTTGGATTATCTGCACGGAGTTGCTGTGAGAGTCAGATGAGAACATTTTGTATGTCTTTTCAGTGAAAAATCGCAAAATATACACGGGAGAATGTGTCCTATTTAGCATGTACGATTTATAAACTTTCTCACGGTGGCGACAGAACCATTTACAGAGATGAAGCAAGTCTTTTTTGCTGCAAAAGGAAGACTGCTACAAAGATGAAAGATGAAAACAACAGAGGCCATCTCAGGAAACAACACAGGAAACTATTATTTGAAACTTGTGACTTCAATGGAGAAGTTATTGTGTGCCATATTAAGTCTGTGAGTCAAGTTCCATATCCAGAGAAGACAGACCATGGCTCTGAGGTACCTTGTCATTCCTTAGGTTACTTAGTCTGAGCCTAGCATGCATAACTAAGGCCTCTAGTGGCTTGGCATGGAATAGCCATAACAGTCTTCTTTCCTTATTTCATAACACTCCTACTGAAATATTAAAAACATTTCAGCACCTATAATTAGGGAGGTTCAAGTATACGGTTGCAGCGTTTTGGACAAGTGGGAGGGTCATTTTGTCTCTTTATCATTTGTCAACTGATCTGGTAGTCATTCCAGTTATTTGTTAAGCCTCTTGAATGGTTTCCTTGAATATGCAATTGGAAATTCACAGCTGAAGACAACAGTGTGAAAGCTGACTTGAAAACATGGGCTCTGTAGCAGTTTCAGAGGCAGTATGCCTATTACACCTGATGCTGGGGAACATGGGCTGGAGGGTGCTGTTGCACTTGTGGGTTTCCCATCAACAGCTGGTTGGCCACTTTGTGAACATCCTGGACTGGATGGACCCTTGGTCTTATCAAGCAAAGCTCTTCTTACGTTTGCATGTTCTTAGTATATTAGCAATATGATTCTACAAGATATATCCAACCCCAGCCCTCCAACAAAGACGTGCAACATATGGACAATATAAAAAGCTTTTTAAAAAAAAAAAGTCTGGGAATAAGAAACAAAATGTGGGTGCATTGTTGTTGTTGCATTAGAGGATTGTGAGAGTACATCTCTTTGCTGGTCTCCGCTCCTTGTCTTGTTTTCCTCCTACAGCTTTGCAGTGGCCATATCTATGTCACCTCAATTGCTACTGCTTCTTCCTGCTCACTGGTGTTCCCCACCATTTCAAATATCCAAGGAGCAGACTGTATAGGTAATATGCAGATAGTTTGATAAGTTCGCAGGTAAGAGTTGCAATAAGCAGTCGGTCAAGATAAAAAAGAGAAAGGCAGAAAAGCTTTATTCCAAATAAAAAATATACATAGGCTCAATTCGGATGACACAATAAACAACTGGTGTGGGGGAAACAATCGTCAGTTGTTTTGACTATTGTGTCATCCGAATGCTGCCATAGTCAACTCAGCGCTGATCCTCATCCACACCACAGTTGATTATTTATTACCATGTTGTGTGGGGACTGCCCCCTAGGGTTAGGGTTAGTCAACCCACCATTGACTATCGTGTCGTCCAAATTGAGCCACAGTCATCTCAAGTATTGGAGATCAAAACAAACAAACCTCATTGCAGAGCGAGGAGGTAAGAGATAAGAAAAGGGAGGAGGGAGCCAGATCAGAAGAGAAGTGGCCAAGATATAGGAGTAGAAGAAAAGGGCAGAACCAATTAAACCAATAAAGCCAAATAAAGGAAGGTTACTCAAGATAACCCCTTCCATATAGTCAAACAACAAGTGTCATTGCCCATTTCCATCACAGACCTGCATATAGATGTTCCCACTTGGGTCTCAGCAAGGTTTAAAGACCTGTGCATGGAGACACAAATAAATTGCAAAAAACGCGAAAACAATGTTTTATAAGAACTTTCTTGTAGTTCTTTTTTGAATTACTCAAAATAACTAAAATAATGGTATGGATGTCAGTCATTGCCGCCCTTTTTTAAAGCAAAGGGAATTCTGTCCTTGGCATATAGTATAAAATATTTGTTGTTTGGAGAACCAATGAATTGGTCAGAAATATAGATCCACCTAAGGAATTAATCACACAGTATAAAACAGTCCTACATCATAGATGCAGAAACCCTCTTTCTGCAGATTGATTCAGTCTTATTACAGGCACTTCCTTTTTGTATCCCTAATCTCTCTCTCTCTCTCTCTCTCTCTCTCTCACACACACACACACACACACACACACACACACACCCCACAGCACAGCACAGCCATGTTCTCTCTGAAGAGTGAAAGACCCACTTTCACTCCAAATGTTTATCATATATAAACAGGAAAGGAGAGCAGAAATATTATGTGCCACCAGGTGGTGGAGCTGGAAAGACGCTCCTCTGCTTTCAGTTCTCTTTCTCAACAAGGATTAGTTATATATTCTGAGGCTGAGGTAATCGAGTTTTATCCCCTGTCTCTTCCTCCAGTTTCCCTCAATACTTGCTTCAGTCCTGGCAAAGATATTTTGCTCAGTCCAGGATAAAAATAAGTCAGTGAGCATATTGTAGTTCTAAAGTACCTGCCAGATGTCTTCTACCTCCGGGGTGCAACTCCACTCATTCCATCTTCCTGTTTCTTGTGCGCATTGAGTGTCTCTCTAGAGGCGAGCCATTATCTTCCTCTTTTGTAGCATCCTTCTTTTCTCTTTTCTTTCCCCTCCCGGGAAGTTCAGTTTCAGACATCAGGTCTATCATTTTTGTAACGTTTCTGTGACTTTTTTTAGAGTTCTGCTTTTGAGAGTGTATTTTTAAGCAATTTATCAACATAATTAAAATTATTGCTTAATTTTAGAGCAACTAACCTAATTTTGTTAACTTTGAATGAGAAATCACATAGGAAAGTGCTGCAGATTTTAAAAACTATATTCATGACTGAACATTAGAATAGTGGGCAAGATCTTATTCAGAAATGGCATTAGCGGTGGTTCCTATTATATGTTACTAGCACACTATTATGTACAGTTCCATGTTTATACATATATATTGGAGCATTTGAAGCATTTTAATTCCTCTTTTTATTTTATGCTTGCTAGCTGACTGCCACATTCCAAATGCTAAGCTCGGGTAAATTAAAAATATTCTCTAGGGTGTAGGGAAAAGGCAATTTTTAATTTTACCAAATTGCTTCATGAAATCTGTACATTTTCTCAACACTGTCAGTATACTCCCTGTTGAAAGTAACTACAATACCTCAAAGAGAACAAAGTTTAAACATCAACTGGGCATTAGTAGGCCAATGGGGTCATAAATGGGCAGATATAATCTCACATGTGATTGAGAAGGGAAATATTTTTTTATGCCTGGGGGGGGAAATAAGATTTATATAGTGACTTTACCACATGGAAAGAGGAAACCACCAGGATCATTATTTCCTCTACTCTGGTCTCTCCATTCCTCCCATCCCAAGGAGCATTATTCAGTGATTTAACTTGGCTGATAGTCCAGCGCTAAGAAGCATGTGTAATGTTCCAGACCTGCTTGACATGCAGTAGCTACTGCATTTTTGAAGTGCCCAAACCAAACTCCATTTTGGAAGTCAGCAAAGCTAGTTTGTCTTACTTGGTATGTGTATTGCTATGTCTGTAACATCAGCAACAACGGGAGGGAACTAGTCAGACTTCCCCAAAGACGTGTCAGATAGAAAATTATATCTGCCTCGTTATAACTAATGATTCAGTATGAGTGTATGAATCAATTCATTCTTTATTAGCATTAGGGACGAATACCACTTGTTAGAATAAGCTTTTGTGATAAGCTTTTTGTAAGCCGTGCCTCTTGCTGACTCCAAAGTGTTAATTAGTTCATATCATGACAAATAGGTAGACACCTTTTCCTAATGTTGAAGGGTTTCAATTTTAAAATAGGTGAGTTCAAGGCTCTCTCGTTCTCAATGCACATTCTACCCGGTGCATAAGAGACAAATAGTTACACTTGAGAGACAGAGATTTTGTGGTTGTAAATGAGATGACCTGAACAAAGGCTTTTTGAAACCAAGTAATGGTGCTGTGTCCCTTTGCACAATCTTTTTAGTCTGGAGAGCCACATCAGCTGTCTGCTGTGGTGGTGGGGACTCACAACTCACACATACACCCTTCTCACAGTCACTCACACGCATACCCCGGGCACATCTACACCAAGCAGGATATAAAACTATGAAAGTGGTTTGAAAATGGTTTGGAATGTGTCCTTGGGCCCAGCAGTTGTCAGTGCATTTCAATACCATATAAAGCAGTAATGTAGATCCTGCTCCTGTTCTCACATGCCAGCAGCAACAGTTCTTGGTCTTATAGCAACAGCATCAAGGTACTGAAACCCCCTTCCCACTTCATCCATCCAAACGTGACAATCAAAAAGAGAGAGGAAAATTGCTCAAAGAACAGGCTTCTATGGTTCTTGCCCTAGAGCAAGAACCTCATTCTTAGAACATCCCAGGAAGTAGGCAGGAATGTTCAATCACTACTTTCTGGGATGTTCTAGGAACAGAGTTCCTGCAGTATAGCAGGAACCACAGAGCCCCTTCCTAAAGTATTTCCATATTTTCTTTGGTAGCAACAGATCCTGGGGATCTGAGGGCTGCCAGATAGGGCTTGGGGAGTGCGGGGACTTCTGCATCCCTGCTTTACATCAAAGATTGGCAGAAGGTAGATTGGGATCTACTGGTAGATGTCTAGATGATTTGTAGAAGATTGGCAAGGGTCTCCAACTCCCAATTGTTTTAACAATAGCGATGTTTATGTCCAAATTAGACTGTAACTCAGATGTAGATTGTATTTGTGTATTCGGGCTGTCCCAATTATGGCTCATTTATGGAAGTGGGTAATTGATTCCACTGCCCCCCTGACCACAAGTTTGTATATAGCTCAAGATGGGGACCTTTTAGTAAAAACAGTAGATCCTGCAAGCCTGAATTCAGCCCTCCCTAGCATAATGCCAACATGGGATAAAGAAGCTAAATTTTAGGCGTATTTAGAACTACATTGTTAATTTCTATATTCTGAAATCAATTTGATTTGATTTACTAATAATAAACCAATTTTCCTGTTGCTCTAAACTGCCTCTAGAATTTACTCTGCTGTGAGATTATCTATACTAAACATGCTTTAAATAGTGGTTGTTGTTTTGTTTTGCTTTGCTTTATGTGAGAAATTGAGGTACACAAGATGCCTAGTGGGCTAACAGGAAAGCTGGAAGTGCATTTGGGATGTTGGCAAGAGTTAACTATCATTTTATAGGTCTTTTTTAAAATATTAAAAACATTAATTGACTGAGGGTTCATGTTTCTAGTAAGTAAACACCTCTGCTTGACTCCTTGTTGACCACAGCATGTCTCAGTGACAATTTAACTTGAATATTGAAGGTACAGGCAAAGCTGCAAAAATGTTTTCAAAACCATGTGCTTAGCTCTGTGAAGTACTTCAATCTATATGTGATATAATGTTTGTCACAGTAGAGGAAGAGATGGAAGGTTAGTGGATTTCATGCTGTGCATACCCTAATGTTAATATGTATTAATTTTAGGAGCCAGCAGCAGCAGGAACTAGCAGTAGCAGAAAGCCCAGCACTCCAAAGTGAGGGACTTGGTGAGATGGCTGTAGCAACCATCTTAATTTCTACCGAATGTCTGTGGTCTCTGGGTTGGGGAATAGAGGCATTCTGATGTCTGCATTTGCCTCACTCAACAGTTCTTTTTAGAGTGCTGGGCTGTAAAAAAAATAAAAGTAAAATTAAAAAGAAGGCTAGCAGCAGCAGGCCCTTCAGAACTTGTCGCCCTTGACATTTTCCCCATCAGGCCAAACCTGACTGATTATGTACTGGAAACTGCATGCAGTAAAAATGTGCATATTCCCCAAATCTAGAAATCAAGCAGACTTTCTTGGATCCAGCTTGGAGGGCGGGGAGAAGGATCCTGTTCTCCCCATGTTGTGGCCCAGCTCCAGCGCTGCAGTGGGCCTTATAGTTATAGCCAGAATCTGATCAGAAGTGGTCTGGAAAGGGCTGGCCCTATTTCAGCCTGTGGAATGTCGGAATTAGTGTGAACTTATCTTTGTCGGTGTTCTCAGAGCTGGCTAGCTTCCAGCTGCTAGCTTCAGGTTTGGCAGGGAAGGAAACTTGGTGGTCTTTCAGTGAGAACCTAACAGAAAAAAGGGAGAGGGTTTGGCGGTGTCACAGAGGTTAAAATGTTAACTCAGGAGGGCAGAATGGAGATGGCTTGCTAGGGCAGGGGGTCTGCTGATGGCCCAAAATCCCTCGTCAGTTAGTTGTTCAGGAGGACAGTTCTCAGAGCCACACTTTTGCTTTTAATTCAATGCCCACTCTGGGAATCTTTACTAGGAACGTTCTTCTCTTCAGTGCCCCAAATCCTTTCTGTTTGGACTGAGCTTCTTGAGGCCATCTTTACTTAGACTCTTTGAACTTTGTATTGTTAAGAGCCTTGTCATGAAAAGTACTGCTATACTTTTTACAGACCTTGAATTTTTGTTTGCTACGGATTATGTATGTGCAGCATCAGTTAGCCAGAGCACTTGCTGGCTTGGACTGATTCTGACTCTTGGACTGTACTATACCCTGCCCCACGTAACATGGAAATACCAAAGTGAAAGCTATGGTCATCAAAATCTCTGCATGTGTGGGATTACTCTGGATTTACTCTTGAACCTGTCTTGACTCTTCGATTTGAAAAGCCTTGACCCATATAGTGCTGGGGTTTCCATGCACTATATGGGTTGGACTAAACCTCTGTGTGTGTGGATTTGTTTAGGTGTTTTTTTCTAAATCCTTGTCTTGGATTGCCTGGCATGAATTACTCCAGGAATCTTCTGAATCCCTTGCCCTGTACTTGGAAACCCTTGCCTTGGATTGCCTGGGATGATTTGCCTCAGGAGTCGTTCAAGCCCCTTGTCCTGAATTCTGAAGCATAGAGATTACAGTGGGGAAACCGAGTTGTCTGGATCTCTGACATGGTTATAGTTATTAACTTCGAACTGTTTTGTAATTATGTATGGAGCCTATAACTAATTATCATCATCTATATGATTTCTGAAGTGTGTAACCATTAAGCTTTTGCCATTGGATTTTCTACAATAAAAAAGTCTCGCTGACTTGGGCTGCTCTGTGTCAGAATGTCAGAGTGTGTGTGTTCGAAGGATGAGGCCCATAACACACTGGCATGTTTTAATCGCCTCATCCTTTTAGTAGCACACATGAGAAGATGAAAAGTCTATGTTCTATCCTTGTCAGCAACCTTGAGCCTATCCACATTGCCCTTAAAATGACTTATATTCTGTTTAAAAACGTGTTTTTTAAGTTGTTTCATTATGTGGTAGGACACACTGAACAGTACTTAAGTTTCATAGTGACTGCTTCCTCCATCCTGAAAGCGTTCAGTGGTGTGACACATGGTTAATTCTTTGTCTGTTCTTGTTTAGTTTCTGTTTTGCAGGCTGCTTGACTTGCCCACTTCTGTTTCCGTAACTCAAGCAGCCTGCAAAACAGAAACTAAACATGAAGAGTCAAGGAATTAACCCTGTAATACACCAGTGAACATGGAGGAAGCAGTCACTATGAAACGTAAGTACTGCTCAGTGTGTCCTACCACGTAATGAAATGATTTAAAAACCATGTTTTTAAACAGAATATAAGTCATTTTAAGGGCAATGCGGATAGGCACCTTGTCTCCAGGTCTCATTTTTTAGTAGCCAGTGGTTATTTTTATTAGGCTTGGGCATTTTCAACAACACAGAAATAACACAAGAATATCATACAATACACTTAAAATATGAATGAAAGTTGAATGAAAGAAACAAGGAAAGGGGAAATGAGAGAATTATACACAAAGTGTGTGTGTGTTCAGTAAATTGTATACTGATAGGATGAAGGCAGCATTTTGTTGGACCTTTTTATTGCAGACGTCACAAAATGCCAAGTTTAGGTGGAGGGTGGAAATAGGTTCAAAGTAGAAAAATGAAGTAGCAATGTTTTTGCTGATTTAATTAGATTGATTTATTTTTCTATTGCAAGATTTTCTCAGACTCACCTATACCATGATGTCATTGCGTGCTTCCTTGTTTTTTTATATCTGTATGTTAAAACTTTCCTGTTTGCCCCTCTCTGAAGTATATGCTGATGGGATAGGAGAGCCGCAAGAAAAAACTTTGAGAAGTTATCTGTTCAAGCAAGTAGATATTGGACCTTTTTCCTTTCCTTTTTTCTTTTTGAAATGCACACCTCAGAGTGTATTTCAAGCAATTTATCCCTTTCATGTGCTCCTTTTTTAATTCAAACAAGGATCTAACATGAAAGCTAAAGAGAAAAGTACAGCATAATGCAATTAGTTTCTATGATGTCTGCAGAACATTTTACGAAGCCCATCTCTTTATGGTGCCCAGTGAACATAACAGATAATGAAATCTAAAAGGGATGCTTCTATGTTCCTATGTACACACACTGTTTCCTTTTTATAATGTTAAATAATTAAGCTTTCTGAATGTAGTATTTATATAGTCAAGGTCAAAGATGGCTAAAAAATATAAAATAGCAATTTGTTTAGTAGCAATAATAACCTAGGTTTTTGTTTTGTATTTAAGTTTAAAAATATAATAAATAATACATTATCAAATAGATTATTCCTTTTCTGGGTAGTATTGCCTATGTCGTGTTCCACCATTATTGGGTATTGTGTTTTATTCTGACTTAATCTGTAGCTTCTTCTGGTTGAACAAATACAAGTTTAGGAGTACAGTTTGATCCTAATATGCTGTGTGTTTAAATCTACTGAGCCATTAAGAACCAGGATTTGTGAGTGTGTTTTTTGTAAATGCATGCCTGAAATAAGAAGGAGCATTTGTCTGACGCAGAATGTCTTTGTTTCCTATTTGCCCATTCAGTAAATATAGATCAGGAACCAGATGTTAAAGTAGTTGTATAGGTGCGTTCCTTTTACCACATCCAACGTTTGTGTGCATGGTTCCTGTTGAAGATAGTTAGTACTCTGAAAGACAATGCCACGCAGGAAAATTAATGCAGACACCTCACACATACATATACCTGAAATATTTTTTTTAGTTCTGTTACAGTAACACTTTTTTCATCTCCCTCTCTGCACTGAAGCCCTTGTTGGCAAATCTAGATTATTCGATGCCTTGTTTTCTGTTTTTGTTCTATGGTTTCCTGCCAGTTTTGTACAAAACCATGAGTCTTCTAGTGGATTGTTTCTACAGTGAGAGATGTGTCTCCCTCTCTCTCTCTCTCTCTCTCTCTCTCTCTCTCTATATATATATATATATATTAAGGGAAAAGATGTGGGGGAAGGGAGCAAAGAATAAGGATAAGAAAATGTAGAGCCAAAATTATTGTTCAGACTGGGGGGAGAGGGTTGCACACTATAACCCTACACAATGTTCCTATAATGTACAGTTCTGCCTAACAGGAGCAGAACCACTCACGTCTAGGGTGGCCATGTGTAACGGAGTCTTCTATTTGAAAGGCTGCCAGAAGACAGACCTCTGTTTGAAGGCATCCTTTGTTTCAAGAGTGGGCAATGTGTGGCCCTCCTCAAATGTTGGCCTATAACTGCTATCATCCCTCATCATTGGCAATGCTGGCTGGAGCTGATGGGAGGTCAAAACATCTGGAAGGCTAGACGTTGCCCACCTTTGTTTTATTTGAAAGACTTTCTAGTCCAATTCCAATTTAGGGATTAAGAACCTTAAGAAGGGAGAGCATGGGCCTTGAAGTTGCCCATCAGCAGTACCTGGAAAGCAGACTAGGTAGCAGGCACACAGGTCTTCCCCAGTATAGCATTATGTAGTATATTTCTATTTAAATTATAGCATATATATATATATATATATATATATATATATGTGTGTGTGTGTGTGTATGCACATAAATTGACATATGCAAATTTTATGCAGATCTGTGTCATTAGTTCTCTTTTTTGGGTTATGGGTAATTGGCTACCTTATTCATGTCTCAAGCAGTCAACTTGAGGCTCGCCTGGCGCCAACATTGTTATCTTTTCAGCACCAGGTCAAGACTTTCCTCTTCTCCCAGGCATTTAACATTTAACAGCATGTACTGAGTTTTTAATTGACCCCAGAACTATATTTAGGCCTGGCTGAGAGTTCACAGTTATTTTACATGTATACTGTTTTTATATGTTGTCTGTTTCTATGCTTTTATGGTTTAAAAAATTGTATATCGATTTTTAATGTCCAAAGTTTTTGTTTTTGTGAACCGCCCAGAGAGCTTCGGCTATGGGGCAGTATATAAATGTAATTATTATCGATAATAATTAATAAATAAATAATAGTAATAAATCTCTACAGAATCACAGTTGTTGTTACGTTGATTGTGATTATTAATGTAAACCCCGTGTTGCCACAGGGGCTAGCAGTATAAATTAGATTAAAAATAGGTTTGCCTGTTTCCATTCCGATTGGAAGAACTGTACACTTTTAAAATAAATCTACTACAAATTAAAACAAAAAAGGTGAAAACAAAAAAAGTTATTTTTAAAAGGAACATTTACCATTTCTTAGGGATGTGACGCCCGAAAATATCGTATTTTATCATTATCGGAATTTCGGACCAAAACAATTATCATCTCTGATCATATCGTAGGTTAATCGTATCGTCTTCATGATAATTAACAGAAATCCGATATTTAATTTGCAGCCCCAGTGTGCCCTATAGAGCTGATTTTGTTTTGAAAAAAATGCCTGTAACTTCTGTATTTTCGAAGTTACAGGCTTGAAGCTTGGTCACCATGCTTATTTGGTATGCCTAAGTATGTGTATGAAATTTGAGATCGATCCCTCCAACCTTCGATTTTATATGAATTTATTAAAGAACGTTTAAGTTCTGACAGGTCAAAAGTTGCACAATCTTTCAAAAATTCATATAAAATACAGGGGTGGAGGGATTGATCTGAAATTTGGCACATATGTGTAGCAACATGTGCTAGACATGTGTATGAAATTTGAGATTGATCCCTCTAACCCTCGATTTTATATGAATTTTTTAAAGATCCTGCAACCTTTTGACAGGTCTGAATGAACGCACGTGGCGAGCTGTCATTCTGACCTGTCAGAACTTAAACGATCTTTAATAAATTCATATAAAATCGAGGATAGGAGGGATCGGTCTCAAATTTCATACACATGCTTAGGCATACCCCATAAGCACTGTGACGAAGTTTCAAGCCCCTAACTTTTTAACTACAGAAGTTATAGGTTTATTTATATGGCAGTCTGATAATCCAATATAATCGGGCTGAAAATTATCAGATCAGATATTTATCGGAGGTTTTTCTATCGTATCATTATCGTTAAATGCATGCACGATAAAGAGCACATTGTATAGTTATCGTACATTTTAATGATACAATACACATCCCTACCGTTTCTTTCAGTTGAAAGGCTAAAACTCCAGAACCATAGTCCCCAGAGTTCTTTGCACATCCCTTGGCAGAGGATTATTCCCCACCACCACCAATGCGAATGGTGTTGGGGCGTTGAAGTTCATGTTCCCCTTTTATAAGCCTCCCCCCTATCACCACCCACCAAAGGCTACAACTCCCAGAGTGCTTTGTGTGTGCACGCATTCTTACTCAGACAACTTTACCTCAGTCTCTTGTCACCAGGCTCGGCCTGCTTGTAGTGCAGCTCCAGCTTCTCCTCTGGCTGTAGCTTGTTCATGGCGGCTGCTTTCTTGGGAGCCTTTTCTCTGAGCCGGGATGAGCTCAAGGCTTCAGGGATGGGCCTCAGAGGGGCTGAGGAGGATGTGCTGTTGCTGCTGTGGCTGCACAAGCAACACACAGATGGGGTTCCTTCTCAATGGGCACACCCCTCTCCAGCCAAGTGCCGCATTGCCCCAGGCCGTCCTCAGCAACAGAAGGGGAGTCCAAGTGAGCCTCACCAGGACCACCATGTTGGCTATGGGTGCTGAGGCCAAAAAGTTCAGTTTTGTTCTCATCAAACCAAAGAACCTTTTTCCACGTGTTTGTTATGTCTCCCACATGCTTTTTGGCAAATCCAAATGGGATTTGATAGGGGATTATTTTCAGCAATGGCTTTCTTCTCATCACTCTTCCATAAAGCCCATGGACGGTTTCGCCTATCTCAGCTGTGGATCTCTCCTTCAGAATTACCATTGGCCTCTTGGTTGTTTCTCTGAGTAATGCCCTGTTTACCCAGTCACTGAGTTTTGGTGGACGGCGTTCTCTAGGCAGATTCACAGTTGTGCAATATTCTTTCCATTTGTAATAATGGATTTAATGATGCTCCAGGGGAGGTTAATAGTTTGGGATGTTTTTATTTATAAGCCAACCCTGATTGGTGCTTCTCCAGAACTTTATCCTGGATGTGTTTTGATAGCTCCTTGGTCTTCATGGTGCTGTTTGTTTAGATATGCTCTCTAACAAACTCTGGGGACTTCCAGAAACAGGTGTAATTTTTTCTGAAATCATGTGACACTCGAATTGCGCACAGGTGGACGCCATTCAACTAATTATGTGACTTAGGAAGGCAGTTGGTTGCACCAGAGCTTATTTAGGGGTGTCACAACACAGGGGGTGAATACTTATGCAACAAACAAGTGCTAACTTGTTTTTGTTTACTTAACTTTTGTGCCACAATAAAAATATTTTGCACCTTCAAAGTGATATGTAAATCAAATAGTAAACATTCCAATTAACTCCATTTTAATTCCAGGTTGACAAATCAAAGGGGGGGGGGGTGGATTCTTACACAAGGCAGTGTGTGTGTGTGTGTGTGTGTGTGTGTGTGTGTATTGCATCTGGCTAAATGCAGTATGGAACTTTCTAAAAGCTGTTACAAAAACCTGCAAAGTGCCATGGGGATTCCATGTATATTAGTCTAAATGTGATATGTTTTGTCTCCTTCTCTGGCAGACACCTTGCATTTCCAAGACAGAGAATCAGCCGCAAGGATTAGCAACCAGCGTAAGGTGGGGACAGACCCCCATCAATCAGTCTACACCCTGGGACACAGATGAGCCACCATCTAAACAGATGAGGGAAACTGAAAATCCAGGTATGCTTTCAGCCTTATTTGTAATTCTGCTGGGGGAAATTGTTCAAAGCAAATTCAATATGCTCTCTCCAATTACCTCTCTAAATAAGACTTTATCACGAGTCCTTTTTTTAATACTACAGCTGGCTTTTCTTTCTAGTTGTAAAGACCCCTTCAGGTTACTCTATGTCAGTGCTAATATAAATGTATTAAGATGCTTGCAAGTTCATTAAAGCATTTTCTTTCCCCCTCTCTGTCTCTGCCAGGGTAGAAAAAGGAAAGGGGGAAAAAAGGCACCACTGCATAATACTTTAAGACCTCTTTTTATGTCCAGAGCCACCTGAAACAATTTCCAGCTTCCAGACACATATCATACATTGTGCAGCTATGCCAGATACCTAATTACAATCTCTTTGTAGTGGCTGGAACACAGTTATTATACGCTCCGAGTGTTTGCCAGGGTGCCATGAAAACACGTTGGGGAAAGAGGTTAATTTTATTGGAAGCATATACTTAAACTGCACAAAGCTGAAAACGCATAAAATTGTAAACAAGCTGTATTGCTAGTTGTTTTTAACATTTGCGCTTTCCTGACATGTCGTAGCACTTCTGGCACTTTCCCATTGGGAGTGGTTACAAGCCATCCACCTCTTTATGAGGTGGAAGTGGGTGGGACTTGACAGAGATAACAGAATATTAGCAAAATTTACACAAAGGGAGTTTATGGGTACTTCCACTTCGCCAAAATTGTTTTTATTGCTCGCTTTCCTTTTTCCAGGTACAGCTCCATGGGTTACAACAGTGGCAGCAGGTAGCCAGCCAACTCTTATAACTCATTCTTATGGGATGACTCAACCTCCGACCTTCAGCCCAGCAGTGAACGTCCAAGCCCCTGTCATTGGAGTTACACCCTCACTCCCTCCACATGTTACCCCCCAGCTTCCATTAATGCCAGCTCATTACCAGCTTCAGCAGCAGCCTTCACAGCCTCTGAGTAACATGGTTGTGAACCTGCAAAGCCAGCCTTTGTACACTAACAGCCAGCCCATTACTATGTCTTCTATGACTGGGGTTGGTCAGGTGACTCACCCAGGCCACAGTGCAATAGGGAATGGTCATATGACTTGTCCTATCCTGCCTCCTCCACCACCTGCTTTGCCTTCAGCTGCCCTACCTAATAGTGTTCCGGCTACCAATGGGCAGGCTGCTCCTCAGCTTCCTCCCAACCAGACGGGGAGTCAGGACAACACAAACGGGATGCAGATGTTACGGACTGTTGGCGTGGGGAAATACGAGTTCACAGACCCTTGGCATCCAAAAGGTAAGTCAGCCCAGAACGCCTCACATTTTTGGTGCTCAGTACTTCAGGATCATACATGCTTTCGGGGATGTAATGGGTCATAATATTCAATCTCTGCCAGCAAGATAAGAGTAAGAGTTGCCAATTAAGCATCCATAGTGTTGACATTCCTGTGCCAGCCACTCCAGCATCAGTTTCCTGTCTTGTGTTCTGTGGTAGCTTTTCATGAATTAAAGATAACAAACTGGTTGCTTTGAGAAGACGACAGAGGAAAACTATGCACTCGTTTTGGCACTGAATGACACTTTCTAGGATACCACAAATAAGCAGAGAGTCACATCTCAAAGCGCATGAGACAGCTGTCGCTCTTTGCCTTAGAGTTTCTTTTATTCCCCTTGAGGACCACTTACTTATAAGTCACACCACTGTCTTTCTGGCTTAAGCTGTAGTTTTTGAGTTATAGTGTTGTATCTGACACTTGAGAATTTCCTCCCATTAATGTTTAGGAAAGAACTGGACTGACATTCCACTCAGCTCTAGACATTGGATAGTGTTAGTCACCCTGACAAAGAAACTCTGAGGGATTTTCCATACTGAGATGGGATAGCAGAGTATGTTGAAATGAACCTGTCACCTGATATTAACTCTCCAAGGGAATGTTAGTCAAGCAGCTAATGCTCCAAGGAATTATGAGTGCATCTGATCATGTTCAGATCCATATTGGGAAATTAGCAGGACAATGAACCAGCAGACAGGCAAGCACTGCAATGCTTAATGGGGTGCATATGGCTTGCACTTGTGTGTGCGCATGCGTGTGTGTGTGTATGTGTGTGTATGCCCACACTTTTCTTTACCCCATAGGGACAGTACAATCTGTACATCGTACCTTTCTCAAATCTGCCACAGGGCCAGTTGCATTTATTTATCAAATTTATGCCTGTCCTTTCTGCCAAAATTGGTGCTCAAGGCGACTAACAATAATAAAATATGGGAGGTCTAGATGGATGCTGTGTGGTGCTACACACATACATTGCCAACAAACCACTAACTGAACATTTGTGGAAGGTTACACAGTGAGTTAGTTTTAGTTTATTCCCTTTTATGTTCTGGGGAAAAAACTCAACCTGGACTAGATCTACACTACTTCTTTATAGCGGTATTGAAGTGCACTGTTGCGGCCCATGGACACATTCCATATACCGCTTTCATAGTGTTATTTCCTGCTTTTTATTCCACATTATCTAAAACACTGCAACGTATGTCATTGTGTGTCCTACAAGATATAAATGTGCAAGAGGGATATAGTGTTACCATGATGGGATCGTAATGATTCGTCACAAGATGTAGATCTGTTACTTTATGCCCATAGATGTGATCACATGTAAGCCTGAAACTCACAAGTTGAATTTGCTCCTTGTAGCAAGCAAACAGGTACTTGGACTCACATTGCTTCTATGAACACAATGATAGTTCCTTACAATAGTTAGACACAATGGAGTGTTATATTTCTCATTCAATCTTATACCAGACACTAGAATGCTGTTTTAATTTAATCTGCGTGTTCTATTTTATTTTGCAAGTTAGTGTGCCTCTCTTTGAAAAGTATTAATGTTTCCCATATGGAAATGAAATAGAATGGAGCTTAAGAAAAATCTATTAAATCAGCATAAAAGACCACAAAGGCTTTATTAAGTCTGCTAAGCTATTGGTACACATGAACAGGGCCCACGTTTAAATTATATAGTAAAACCCATTGTGTAACTGGTATCAAAGAGCCCCATTATTATTAAATACCTTAAGAGCTGTTGCTTCTCACACTAATATCTGAAGCAAAGTAGTTTGACTATTTTCCAGCTTTTACTCTGTAATGAATATGAGATGTCATTGGAAGCTTTTAGCCATACATATATGCCTACTATTTAAAAAAGAATCCGAGGAAATTAAGGTTTGTGAGGAGTGTTCCCCTCCCCTGGCTTTAGAAATTAAAGCTCAGTTTTCTAAATTAGTTTTATATATTTCAATTTCTTACGTTGAAGGAAATATTTATGTAGCCCAACTGGACGAAAACCTTGGATTTATTTTCATGATGCCTCATCTTCTTTCTAGAATTATACTTCTCGTCAGCTTATAAGAAAGAAAAAAGCAACTGAATTAATAAGGATGGCAAGCATATCAACAGTTTCAGGAATGCATCCTCCAAATGTTGAAGTGCCTTGCTGGAAATGACTCAAAACACTTGTCAAGCAATTATAAAAACTTCTTTTTTGAGCATCATAATTGCCATTGTGTCTTTCACTATAAACTTCTAAAGATGAGATGAAGGAAGAGTAATCCTTCAGATATGAAAAGGGACACCAAGGGCCAATTTGCATGTTATGCATCCGTGTTCACCACATGTTTTTATGGCATATTGCGCTTACCCTAATCGGCCTATTTTTGATAACCTGTGCTCACCATTAGGAACTAAATCCCAGATTCCCCATGTCACCTACCTGTGAGTTTCTATTTCTATTTTTTAATGTCTGTTTTTAAATCCAATTTTCTTCTTGAAAGTTCCAGAGTTGCTCAGAAAAAGAGGCCAATTTCACTGTTTTTCTAGCATGGTGCTTACAGAATTCTCAGTTCTTTCAGTCCAGACGTAGAACTGGAGAGGAACTCCATTCCTAGAATGCAAGCATCACAAGTAGAAAAATGAAGCAGATATTAGCTTTGACTGATGATAGCTGTCAACGTATTAGCTTGACTATTTTTCATAAATTGTAGGGCAGGCAGCTGTTATCCTGTGAATTAGATTTTACTACCCTCTCTATTTACAGTCATCAGCATCTGATTTATTCTCCTGCATTTAATGGTAAAGAGAGACAGTGCAGCATCCGTACACAAATGCCTGAAAAGGAAACCTAGAAATTTTGGGGGAAATAAATTCTTCTTCTCATCTTTAAAAGCCTTTACTTTGGAGCTGTAATTGTGCTTGTCACATCTAATGTCAAACAAGTCGATATATAATCTACTTGAATAAGAGAAATCTTCAATTCTGCAACCAGGCCAAAAACGTTTGCCCTATTTGGAATGAGATCCCTAGTATAAACCATCTTCAGATTATAAAAAGTGTGCTTGTTGTTGTTGTTTTTTAATTTCCCTCCTAGGTGTTCTGTATCTCTAGAGCCTGGCTAATTTCAAATCCAGATGTGACAGGCAGCATACGCTCAAAGTAGGGAATTGGAAGCACAGTGAGGCAATGTCAAATGGTTCAAACATATAGTCAGAGCTGCTTCTCTAACAGTTTTTTTTTAAAAGAAATTTTCTGCCTCATTTTGGGTGAACCTTGGCCAGTGTTGCAAGAATATTCTGCTGCAGATGGCCTTTGACATCTTTTTCATTACATTTCCGACATTATCCCCCCCCACTCCCGCCTCACAGACACACACCACCCCCATTTTTATTATTTCTACATGACAATCTAGCCTGGTGCAGAGTAATTACTTCACAATTCCCCAAATGAAAAGAACATGTCGCCAGTCAAAATAAGGGATACTGATGTTTTTATACATCATTAGTGAACTGTTTTAAAATTTCACATTTTGTTTTCCCTAATTATGTTTCATTTGGCTGAGCTGTATTCCTGCAGGGTCTGCACTAGAATGTACTCGCTCAAATGTTTCTTCGTAATAGTCTATTTCTATGTAAACAGATA
Source organism: Anniella stebbinsi (assembly GCA_029215795.1). Taxonomy (NCBI): domain Eukaryota; kingdom Metazoa; phylum Chordata; class Lepidosauria; order Squamata; family Anniellidae; genus Anniella; species Anniella stebbinsi. The sequence continues at coordinate 126,341,845 of JARDYH010000003.1, read as the reverse complement.
CATGGCAAAAAATAACAGTCCAAATCAGTTATATGGATTATATTTTTGGCATACAACTGAAATTAACCCCTTTATGTCATCTAATTAATATTTACAGTGAAGTAATGTTTACATGTTATTTTATTATAATTTAAGGAACAAATCTTTCCAGCTTTTATTTCTCTATCTCAGCCAAACCATGTGCCAAATAAAGATTTAATTGATCTCTTATAGCTTCTGCTGCTGCTGCTGCTCCTGGTGCTACAGAAGAGAGATGTTCAGAGATTTGTTAAGATGGTATTTTCAGATACATTAGGTATTTAGAGGTGCAATCCTTTTCACGTTTAGTCAGAAAAAAAGTCCTACAATTCCCAGCATTCCCCAGCCAGCTATCTTGGCTGGGGAATACTAAGAGCTGTAGGACTTTTCTCTGTCTAAACAAGCATAGGAGTATGCCTTTAAAGATCTATCTGCTATGATACCTTAATCACATTGAGCTCCTATTCGCAAGTTTTGGGAAACTGGTTATTGCAACAATGCAAAACATAAAAAGTATACATAAGTAAATATTGCTACCCTTTATTAAATGTGAAATACGTCTGAACATATTCAGCAATTTTTCTGACATGTGACCGCTCCAACATTAGAAAATGCTACATGAAAGGTAAGATCAGATTAACAGGGCCAAGAGTAATGCTTACATTTGGTGCTTTTACCCATGAGTAGAAATGATTATCTGCCACCTCCAAGCAATTTAGGTTTTAAGTGGCTACTTTGTGTCTCCATTTTAAATCTCATTGATGTCTACAGTACACGTCTGATACAATTACACATTTAATTCCCACTGCAATTGGGGCAGACAGATAATTTAAATAATTTTTAATCAATCAAATAAATATATTTATATACTTCATAAAAATCCTGAAGAAATGGGATAGTTAAGAGTCAGATACTTGAATAATTCAAATACTACATTGACAGAACAAATGGCCATCTTTAAGATTCTGCTTTTCATCAGGTTGGGGAACAAAAGAATATTCCTTCAGAAAGTAACAGGTGGAAAATCAAATTTTGAGAAAGCTGAGCCCAGGCAATGGGGTTTGTTTGCACCATTAATTGTGTTCCTGTTACTCAGCTGCTCATGGGATTAGAAGTCTTTCCTGATGGATTCGTTCTGTATCCTGACGCTTACATTTCTGTTGTGGGGGAAAAGTCATTTTACTGGCACAAGAACCACAGGCTAGGGTCCAGTGGGCAATGACTGGGGCTTTTCAGCCTCTCCCTTTTGGCAGTAGCTGAAAGGAAAAATTTGGACTTCCACATTGTATGTCTGAGTATAGATGTAGTTTTGCATGTGCTCATAGACCTCTTCAGGTCCCATCCAGGGTCTTTTGTTGCTGGGGAAATGTAATGGGGTGGTATTTATTTACAGTATTTTTATTCCACTTTCATGAAACCAACCATAGTGGTGTGCAAAGAATTCAGAAAATAAAACAAGTCATCAAAAAAAAAAAAAAAACCAATAAAAGCAGCATTAAAGCCATGGTATATTATAGTGATGAGTGAAAAAACTTTCCTTTCTCAACCTGAGCTATTATCTGAACGTGTGTTCACTATTATCATATAGTGTGTGTGTGTTCTTCTCACTATTTTTATGTAGAGTTTGTGCATTTTCCCACTACCACAAGAACGTTCTATAGCCTTTTGAAAAAGAAAGCGGCAAGGTTCATGAAGGCTGCCATCAAAGCTTTAGTTGATTTACCAGTTAAACTTGAAGATCTAATTGAAATCAATTTTATTTATGTTCACAGTGGGACCAGTAAATCCCATTGATTTTCAGTGGGATTTATGCATGTTTACATTTATTTCTCTAGATTCTACCGAGTAGCCTGATCCAGAGCTTTACTGATCATTGCAGTGACGGGGAATTTTCACTCTGCTGAGAATGGGTACCATTCTCACACCACACAGCACCATTTGCACACTACACCTGTTGGATCAGGGTGAGTGTTCAAGATAGGGTTTACAGCCTCGTTGTATTATAGGCATACCTGTTTGCCAATCAAAGTAACATCCTCAAATATTTTAATCTGTGGTTCTGCAATCCACTCCTGCAGCTCAAACTAGAAACCATGTTTTAAATATGGGACAGTTTAAAATCTTGGTTTGATTGTAGGGAAAGGGTATTGCTGGAGTGACACCTCTAATCACACCACCTCTAGCATGAATAGGTAGACCTTTCTGAATGCTGCAGGTTCTCTCCCATTCATTTAGTATAGTAGAGTCCAGGAAAATTAGCAGTATTTATAGCAAATCATAATTTCATTGTTCCAGCACAGAAATATTGCTTATTGAAAAAGGATTTTATTATTGTTAGAGCTTATTTAGTTCCACCATCCACTACTTAAGATCTTGATTAATTAGAGTAATTCATGTTAACTAACCTGTTTTATATAACCAGGTACTTGGAACATAAAAGGACTTCCTTAAAATAAAATTTAAAAAATAGTGGCAGGTATGGATCTGGATTTTAAAAAAAACCTTAGTGGTTGATCTGAAAACCTTGGATCCTAGAAATTGAAATGTGGCAGAAACAGGTCCATGTGGTCTGCATTTCCAAAGCACTTCTGATGCTGGCTGCTGCCTCCCTTTGGTTCCTTCTCAGGTTTTACATTTTGAAATATATTTTCACATCTCTAACTAGATTTCAAGTGCTCTCTTAAAAGGAAACTGAACCCTGCAAAGCCCGTATTGAGTCTTTCCAAAGTTTGGGAAAGAGGTAAAAACACACAAATAGGAATGTGAAGTTGGAATATGGTAGTAGAAGTCATTCTGCATTAGATTGTTCTGACTCTCAACACAGATGTGTGGTAATTGGATGGTGCCTTGAATCTTCCACACTGATTTGTAAAAGAGTACATTTGTGTCTGTAAATAATGGTGCCATGTAATGGTGGTTGAGCTCCCCTCGTTGATTCAGACTTGGTTTATTGTTTAAAAGCCTTTCCAGAAAACTCTTGAATAAAATATTATCTTTTAAAAGTATACATTTAATGCCACATTCTTGGCTTATCTTAGTTAAAATGTGTTGTTCCATGATCAACAAGTATATTTTTTTTGCTTCATTTGAGGGCAATAAAATCAAGAAAATTGGGGGCTTACAAGGACAGAATGAAGGGAGTCAGTCATTGTCAGAGATTACATCCCAAGCCAGAATTATGAGAGAGGGTTTGTTCTTATGAGCTGCTTATTTGGAGAGCTAGGAATCCTGGGCTGACTGTAACACTAAACAAACCATGGACACAGGGTCCCTGTTTTGTTTAGCTGCTCCCACTGAAAGGAGAAGCCAAGCAGGAGTGATCAAGCAACATGCACCAGCATCTTTGTTTGTTCACGATAAGCCATAATTCCCAAGAATTCTGGTTTACTATGACATGAGAAATGGCCACATGCAATGGGGTGTATCCACACAGAACTGCATATGTCAAGACCTCATTTCTGTAATCCTTCAATCTCCTTTGTGAGATGGAAGGTGAGTGGGAATTTGAAGTATGCATGTATACGTTGCAACACAAGCATTTTTTAGCTAGTTATGTTTTAACTCGACCTAAGATTTAATTCTGCCATGATCACTCTTAAGGCAGCCGTATTTCCTAATGTTCAATACTTAGGCTAACTTGCCCATTCTCTCCTTGTTAAGGAGTCATTTTTAAATGAACAGGATTATATTTCAAGTCACGTTTTGGAATTACTCCTCATGTGGAAAAAGAAAGCTAAGAGAGAGTTGATAAAACTTAGGGCATGGAAAATTATTTGAAATTCTATCAAATGCAACATTGAGAAATTAGAAAAATAAGTTGTTTACTGCAGGCCTTCCTCTTGTGATTTATAATTAGTCTTGGGAGAATACAGGGTTGTTGTTGTTGTTGTTGTTGTTGTTTTAAAAAATATAATATTGTTCATTTCCAGTAATTGGATGCTTTTTTTTCCCTTGGGGAAGAAAAAAATAGATTCTAACTGCTGCTGCTTTCCTAAATACAATGACTGTAAAAGTCCTGAATATATAGATATAGATATTGCTAATGTCTTGATATCTTGCTTCCACTCAACTGAAATTGTCATGCCAGCCCTGATCTAATCTAGCCCTATATTTGTTACTCTTTGACCTCACTATGAAAGGACATCTTGTTATGATCCACCAAGCATTACAAATGCACAGCCCCTATCACTATCACTAGAACTTGTGTGGGTCCCTTGCCTGAGTCCCACTGAAATAACACAGTTGCGTTTTATATTTTCTTATCATTCTAGTACTAATATAAATGCTTATTTACATCAGCCTTCCTCAACCTGGTGCCCTCCAGATGTGTTGGACTACAACTCCCAACAGCCCCAACCAGCATGGCCAATTATCAAGAACGCAGGAGTTGTAGTCCAACACATCCAGAGAGCACCGGGAGGGGGAAAGCTGGTTTACATTACAGTTCCGATGAGGGAAATTTAGAGGTTCTGTTTAATTGATTTCCAGGTCACATTAGCACTATTCAGGCATCCACCCCCGATGCAGTGAGAATCATGTGATTGGGAGGGTGGGACTACACCTTTTTCCCCACCCCCTCAGTCACATTCTGTTTACTTGTCTCCGTCGTCCTCCAGATGTTGGAGAAGCAACTTTCACCACAGAGAGTTTGCTGTACTCCTATAGGCTCCTCACACCATTTAAGGTTCTGAGTCTCGCAGACAACCTAGATGAATGAAGCATCTGCTACAGAACTTACCTCTCCACCATGTGGAGGATGGCAGGAATGTGAGAGAGAGGGCGGGGCCAACAAGCACTATCCCATCCCCCCCCCCAATGTGATTGATTCTAAAGACGTGGAGGGTCAATGACTGAACTAGTTTCTTGTTACACTAATGTTTCTGAGCCAAAATTGTGGCATCTTCACATCTAAAGAGTTAATTGTCTGAATGAACTGGTTTCAGTGCCAGCGATAAAGGAGATATATGTTTGTTGACTATATATGCTGACTGAAGCCTCTGTTGTTGTTGTTTTATTTATTTTATTTATTTATTGCATTTTTATACCGCCCCATAGCCGAAGCTCTCTGGGCGGTTCACAAAAATTAAAACCATGAAATCATTTAAAAAATATAAAACAAGCCACAATCTAAAAACACAAAATAACATACAATATAAAAACACAACCAGAATAAAATCAAGCAGCAGGAATTAATACAGATTAAAATGCAAATTTAAAACAGCAAGGATTAAAATTGAGTTAATTTAACTGTTAAAATACTGGGAGAATAAAAAGGTCTTCACCTGGCGACGAAAAGAGTACAAAGTAGGCGCCAGGCGAACCTCTCTGGGGAGCTCATTCCACAGCCGGGGTGCCACAGCGGAGAAAGCCCTCCTCCTAGTGGCCACCTGCCTCATTTCCTTTGGCAGGGGCTCACGGAGAAAGACCCCTGTAGATGATCTTAGGGTCTGGGCAGGTACATATGGGAGGAGGCGTTCCTTTAGATAACCTGGCCCCAAGCCATTTAGGGCTTTAAATGTTAGTACCAGCACTTTGAATTGGGCCCGGACCAATTCAAAGTTAATACCAATTTTAAAAGGCTAGACAACTAGGGATAGGAGAAACAGGGATATTTGAGTTCATTTAAATTCTCCAAATTACATCTCAAAGCTCAGTTTAGCTGGTTCCCATTTTCATTTGCAACCTGTTTTTTTTTCCAGTTTATTTGAACGGGAAAAGTTCACATTTCAATGGGGAAGGTGAAAAGTTTTTAAAAATGCACATCCCCCACACTGACTAAAGCATGAAAATGGAATTTTTAAAAAGTGTGCATGTTTGAAATTGTGCATTTTTAAAATTTTGGAGTTCTTAATGTGTACATTGTTAAAAGTGCACGCTTTCCCCCATTGACTTAAGTGTGAAAATATGCATTTTTTTGAAGTGGACATTTTGCAAACATTTTTGGAGAACGTGCTCTCACGTTTGGGGTTGCAAACTGGGCATTTCCGAACTGAAACGAAATTCTCATCCATCCCTATAAACCAATCTCTGTAGTGGTTTTTTGCTGCCCTCTTTCTGCTGCAACCCAGCTGCATGCCATCTCTCCAGCTATAAAGCGAGAGTAACAAACCTACTCAACCCATCACCATATGGGAAGCCGGAGTAGCTTTGGCTACCTCATGGACTGGGGTGGGTTTTGATTTGGCTTGGTCACCAGCATCAGCATGAAAGAACTTGTTTGGCTGGCTTTGCCTTATCAGGTGTTGACTGTGCCAGAGGCTGAGAAACAAAGCTTAGCTAGAGCTAATTGCCCGTTCTGCTTGTTTGGGGCCTTGCCCTTTGTTCATGCTCAAACGCTCACTGACTTGTGTACTCCTCCTGTTCTGTGTGCACCAAGCACTTTGCTCTCTGCTGCTGCTGCAAAAACAAAACAAAAAAAACCAATTTTTACAAACAACACCCCCCCCCCGGGAAAAAAACCCATAGAGCAAAAACTATTCCATCTGATTATGTCATCATTTCAGCTATTTTCCTGCTGATATGGCCGGTGCTCCTGTCGAAGCCCAGGTCGCGCTGTGGAATGCAGAGATGACCCGGGCAGTTGACACGATCGCACCCAAGCGCCCTCTCCCTCTGAGCAGAGCTCGGCCAGCCCCTTGATTTACACCTAAGCTGAGGGCAATGAAGCAAAAGGGGAGACGGCTAGAACGCAGGTGGAGGAAAACTCATGCTGAGTCTGATCGGACACGGGCTAGAGCTCATTATCGAGCCTACTCTGTGGCGGTGAGGGTGGCGAAGAGACAGTTCTTCTCCACCAGCATTGCATCTTCACAGTGTCGTCTGGTGGAGCTTTTCCGGGTGGTTCGTGGCCTGCTACACTCTGGGCAAGGGTGAGAGATGGTGGAACCCTCGGTAGCACGCTGTGACGAGTTTGCACGGCACTTTGAAGATAAAGTCGCTCAGATTCGTCTTGAATTGGACACCACGCTTAAAGCAGCTCCGCTAGTAGAGGCGTTCAGAGCACCGTCTGGTCCAGTTTTATTGGATGAGTTTCAGTTACTGAGGCCTGAGGATGTGGACAAGGTGCTTGGCCAAGTCCGGTCGACCACTTGTGTGCTTGACCCTTGCCCGTCGTGGCTAATTACATCAAATAAGGATGGGACCGCCGGCTGGGTCCAGGAGGTTGTAAATGCCTCCTTGAGAGAGGGAGTGGTGCCGGCCTCGTTAAAAGAGGCGGTAATCAGACCACTCCTGAAAAAGCCTAACCTGGACCTGGAAGATGTGAACAACTATAGGCCGGTGGCGAACATTCCTTTCCTGGGCAAGGTGCTTGAGCAGGTGGTTGCAGGACAACTCCAGACACTCTTGAATGAAACGGATTATCTATATCCATTTCAATCGGGTTTCAGGCCTGGTTTTGGAACAGAAACTGCCTTGGTTGCCCTGTGGGATGACCTTTGCCGGGAGAGGGACAGGGGGAGTGCGACCCTGTTGGTTCTCTTGGACCTCTCAGCGGCTTTCGATACCATTGACCATGGTATCCTTCTGGATAGGTTGTCTGGGCTGGGAGTTGGAGGCACTGCGCTGCAGTGGTTCCGCTCCTACGTGGATGGCCGTTTTCAGAAGGTGGTGCTGGGGGATTATTGCTCTGTGCCGTGGCATTTAAGCCATGGGGTTCCACAGGGCTCTATTTTATCCCCTATGCTATTTAACATATACATGAAGCCGCTGGGAGAGGTTATCCGGAGATGTGGGCTGAGATGTCACCAATATGCGGATGTCACCCAGCTCTACCTCTCCTTTTCAACAAACCCAGGTGAGGCAGTGGCTGTTCTGAATCAGTGCCTGGGCACGGTAATGGACTGGATGAGGGCTAACAAACTGAGACTCAATCCAGACAAGACGGAGGTACTGTTAGCGGTTGGTTCATCTGTCCGGCGAGGTGATGTTCACCCTGTTCTGGAGGGGGTTGCACTCCCCCTAAAGGATCGGGTCCGTAGTTTGGGGGTGCTCTTGGATCCAGAATTGTCGCTTGAGGCACAGGTGAACTCGGTGGCAAAGAGCACCTTTTACCAGCTTAGGCTGATATACCAACTGCGCCCTTATCTGGACAGAGATAATCTAGCTACAGTTATCCATGCTCTCATAACCTCTCATTTGGATTACTGCAATGCGTTATACGTGGGGCTGCCTTTGAAAACGGTCCGGAAACTTCAGCTGGTACAAAACAGGGCAGCCAGATTGTTAACGGGGACTGGCCAACGAGACCATATTACGCCAGTCCTTTTCCAACTTCACTGGCTGCCGATCCAGGTCCGGGGCCAATTCAAAGTGCTGGTACTAACATTTAAAGCCCTAAACGGCTTGGGGCCAGGTTATCTAAAGGAATGCCTCCTCCCATATGTACCTGCCCGGACCCTAAGATCATCTACAGGGTTCCTTCTCTGTGAGCCCCTGCCAAAGGAAGTGAGGCAGGTGGCCACTAGGAGGAGGGCTTTCTCCGCTGTGGCACCCCGGCTGTGGAATGAGCTCCCCAGAGAGGTTCGCCTGGCGCCTACTTTGTACTCTTTTCGTCGCCAGGTGAAGACCTTTTTATTCTCCCAGTATTTTAACAGTTAAATTAACTCAATTTTAATCCTTGCTGTTTTAAATTTGTATTTTAATCTGTATTAATTCCTGCTGCTGGTTTTATTCTGGTTTTATTCTGGTTGCGTTTTTAGATTGTATGTTATTTGTTGTTTTTGGATTGTGGCTTGTTTTATATTTTTAGTACCTCAAACTTTCAATCTTTCCATGTCGACTTGTAAAGAAAAGTTTTATATCGAGATATAGTAACTGGTTACTTAACCTCGGACCTTTCCGTTATGTTTTAATCTCACTGCATGCAATAAAAAAGGCTCCTATAAAATGTAACTAACGATAATCTGACGGAAAACATCTGCTACTTCAAGTCTGACATTATAAGCAGAATATAAACAGTCTTTTTTTTAACTAATTCAATGTTTTAGAAGCCTTGCTTCCAAAATCTACATTCTATTTCAGTTCCTCTATTCATTGACTAATCACATGTCAAAAGATGCAAGTTGAACAGGAAGAAATTTCACAAACAGCATGGAGTTTTGGATTGTAATACGGGGCTTATGCATTGAATAGGGGCTTGTCTGCAGTATCACATTTTTAGGAATTAACAAGGCATTTTAGTTACTTATATATAGGGTTCAGTCTGGACCTTCAGTATTTTAATGAATTCCAAGACTACAGACTTGGAACCTACTTCATCCCTATAACAATTTCATGATCGACTTATTCGGGTTTTCCCCAGGCTCAGAGCACTAAATAGCATTCAAATAAGCCATTGGAATGGCAGTAAAAAATAGAGAATTACAACAAAAAAATTAAAATACATGAAACATTAAGACACAGAAGCCTTTAAGCTTTGCAAAAACTTGAGCTGCCTGGCTCCGTTCATCCAGTCCAGCTGCCTGTAAAGTGCTTTTCTTGCTACTGAAGTGTGGCTAGGGGCTTATGATGCTAAAATCTGTGCATTGCCCTGAGATCCCAATGATATGGGGCAGGATACAAATGTTTAAATAAAAAAATAAAATTCACAGCCCAATTTTCAACTGATTGTATAGCACCCAAAAATTTGAAAATAACACAGTGCCACTTTAGGAAGAAAAAAAGTAGGCTGAGGTTATTTTAGATGTCTTTGCCAAAATAAAGTCCTAAATCCAAAGGCTTGGCTCCAGTGGAGCTCTAGTGTGAATGGAAGGCAATTTTGCTTGCACAAGGTGGGGGGCCTCTGATCCTTCCCTCCAGCGGTAGCCCAACAATGCTGCATTGATGCTATTTTGAAGATCCCCCCCCAGCCCTCAAAAGTAGGAGCTTTGTTCAGCAAGTGGAACTCCACTTAATGACCCTTAAGATCCAAGCCATTGTTTTCCGTTTATAGAATAGCAATCAAGACATTGAATTTCTGGCTTTAACATGAAAATCCAACACACTAACCCAGTTACCAGCTGGTGGATTTTCGAAGGATGAAGCACTTGTCCAAAGTACTTACTTGTTTTCTTCTCTGTTGTTGTGATGAAGGTGGTGGAGAATGGTACTCTTCTGCCTATACGATAGTTTTCCTTTCCTTTTTATTATCTTGTAATTTGTAAAATAAAAACATAAAAAAGAAACATTTCAGGTATATTGTTCCAAACAAGAAGATAGCTCTATTACAAGTTATATTTTAGGGTTCCCCCCCTTAATGCTACTGAGGCCTTTCACATTGGGATTTCTGTTTATCTTAATGTGTTTAGAATTATACTGTTCCTATGGGTTACAGCAAGATTGGGCTTCAAACAGCAGTCATTTATTTATTTATTTATTTATTTATAGAATTTATATACTGCTTTGCATCCAATAAAATACCTGAGTGGTAAACAATAAAAGAGAATAATAACAACAACAACGGAAAAAAAATAGAATCAGATCATGCCAGTAAGAATGTGGCTCGTTAGTCAGGGAAGGCTTATTTAAATAAAAATGTCTTCAGCTGTAAATGTAAATGAAAATGTTGGTGTCTGCCTGACATCTACAAGCAGGGGGTTTCATGGAGAGAAAGACATTACACTAAAGGCTCTACTCCATGCAGAACTGCCAAGAGTGCCTCATATGATGACCTAAGTGACTGGGCAGGCTGGTACGGGCAAAGGCACTCGCTCAAATATCCTGGTCCCAAGTTGTTTAGGGCTTCAAAACAAATAGCAAAACCTTAAACCACGTCCTGTAGCAAATAGGCAGCCAGTGTAGTTTCCTCAGTAGAGGTGTTACATATAACAACATTCAAATTGTTGCATTCTGCACTACTTGCAGCTTCTGGACCAACCTTAAAGGCAGCCCACATAGAAAGCATTGCAATAGTCAAATCTTGTGGTTACTAGCACCTGTACCAGTGTGGTCAAACCATCCCTGTCTGGGAGAGACAATAGCTGACGTACTAATCAAAGCTGATAGAAGGCACTCTGAGCTGCCGAGGCCACTTGGCCTCCATCAGCAAAGATAGATCCAGGATTAACCCCAGATTACCAATCTGATCTTTCATAGAGAGCACAGCTCCATCCAGAACTCACAAACTACTCACCCATAGGGCCTCTATCTTGCCTCAATTCAGCCTTAGTTTCAGCCTCATCCAGCCTATCAATGCTTCTAGGCAATGATCTAGGACTTGCACAGCTTCACCTGATTCAGATATCAACAAGAAATAGAGCTCTCTGTCATCACTATACTGATGGCACTTTTCTCAAAATTCCTTAGGGACTGCTCCCAATGGCTTCATATAAATGTTAAACAACTTTGGAAACAAGATGATAGTTCAGTTGCCAGGGGGCCAAGGAACAGTCACCCAGTGTTATTCTCTGACATTTACCCTGAAGGTAGAAACAGAATCACCTTAACACAGTGCCTCTAATGCCCAACCTACAAAGCCAGTCCAGGAGGATACCATAGTCAATAGTAACAAAAGCTGATGAGGGCTTGAGGAGAATTAACCAAGGTTGATTCACTCTTGCAACCAGGTCAAATCCTGATTGAAAAGAATAATAAAATCATTCTGTAGAACTGCATCTTCAAAGTATTTTATGAACGTCTTGAATTAATTGATTATCAAAAGATAATTGGTCAGATTTGATAAAACAAATGGACAGGAGGGCTCTTTTTTTATGAAGCTAGTGAAGGACTTCACATTCGGAATAAGGTTATATATTTTTGTTTGCTAAATTATGACGTTTTAATGTGTCTGAGTGTTTGACATATGTGATAGAAAATAGAAAATAAAACCTGGGATTGTATTCCTGGAATGTTCAATAAAATTAAATTTTCATATAGAGCCTGAAATGCTTCACGTAGTAGCAGTTTAAGAGGGCCAGTGAAAGAGATGCATTTGCCCTATATATATTCTGTATATTATCATAATATTGCCACCAGGGCATCTTTATGCCCTTGTTGTAACTAGTATATATCTTCCTATATTTATTCCTTTAAGCGTATAATATGTATGTATGTATGTATTTATTTATTTATTTATTATATTTCTATACCGCCCAATAGCCGAATCTCTCTTACTGTGCTGATGTATCTTGGGGAACTCAAGGAGTCTATCCAAATTATGTAATGTCTTCAGCAACAGAAAAGTTAAGAAAAAATACATTTTGATTATTTATTTATTTTTATATAATTTTTATTGGTTTTATATATACAACAATATAAAAAAAAACTTACAATAACTAATAAGTGCATCCCCACACCAATGGGTCCATCTAGTATTTAATTATACATTTCTCCAGAACTGTAATGCATCCTGCAAAGGTCTACATCCTTTCCCTTTTTTTAATACAAAATCTACAAATATTCCCCATACATCTTCAAAATCATTTCTCTTCATTAAACCCTTTTTAACCTTTATACTACTAGTTAACTTATCATCAATTGCGATATCCCATACTTCTTTATACCATTCTGTCATTTGGTAATTACCTTGTACTTTCCATTTCCTAGCTATCAATAATCTTGCTGCTGTCATTAAGTTTGTAATTAAATCTCTTTCATTTTGAGTCCCCTGGCCTTTTTTATACAGTGATAGTAAAGCTGTCTTGGGACATACCTCTAAATTTAAACCAGTTATTTCATTTATCTCCTTAAATATGTTTTGCCAAAAATTTTGCACATCTTCACATGTCCACCACATATGAAAATAGGTACCTATTTCCTGGCATCCTCTCCAGCATAACTCCGAGTACTTCTTATCAATCTGGTTTAATTTTACTGGAGTTAGATACCACCTCCAAACTAACTTGTAATAATTCTCTTTTATCTGTACCGACATAGTTTTTAAAATACACAGATCCCATATCTTCTCCCAGCTTTGATTACTTATTTGTTTAGTTATATCATAATCCCATATTGATTTAAGATGGTCTTTTTTTTCTTCAGCTTCTATTAACATTTTATAGAGTTCGCTTGTCATACCTTTTATTGTTTTATTTTCCCATTTTTCTACTCTCTTTATAATTATCTTTTCGAATCTTGTAAGATCTCTACATCCTTTATTTTTCCTTAACCAGTTCTGCATCCATTGATCTAATTGTATACATTTAAACCAAGATATCTTTCCCCCTTCAACACTTCTTTATTTTCTCTTTACTTGTCATCCTTTCCACCCAATATTTTATTTTTATAACATTCTGATCCCTCAATACCATTTCTATTTCTTTTTTCAAGTTTATTGGGATTTTTTTCCATCAACATCACTGGGGTCAGAGGGGAGATATCTGGTGATAATTTCTTTTTATATTTTAACCAAATCTCTAAAATATTCTTTAAAAGCAGATTTTCATTTCTTTCTTTCCTAGTTGGTTTAATAAAAAAAAAAATACCTAATCTCAACTCTGTCTCTAATGTATCTAGTTCTAACCAAGTTAATTCACGCATTCTTGCCATACTATCTATTATATATCTTAATTGATTAGCTATATAATATAACTTTAAATTTGAGAGACCCAAACCTCCTTGTTTTTGAGATTTATACCATTTCTCCTTATTTATTCTTGCTTTCTTATCTCCATTACAGAAATTATTTATCATAACTTGCCAACTCTTCAGTTCTGTTTCCGATACTTTAACTGGTAGCATTCTAAAAAGAAAAATTACCTTAGGCAGAATCTTCATTTTAATAATCGCTATTCTTCCAAACCACGAAAGTTTGATCTTTCTATACACCTCTAATTTTTTCTTAACCTCCATCTTTAACATATTTTTTCTCTTCTAGATTTTCTTAATTTCTTGTAATATTTATTCCTAAATATTTAATTAAATTCCTAACCTTAATATTATTTTTCTTGTTACTCAAACCTTGTTCCTCCTCTTTTTTATAGTTAAATAACATCATCTCGGATTTATCCCAATTTACCTGCAATCCTGTCATTTCCCCAAACTCCTTAAGGTGTGCTTTAATCTTCTCCAAATTTTCTATTGGGTTCTCTGTAGTTAATAGGGTGTCATCTGCAAACATATTTACTTTATTTTTTTCCCTGTTCCCTATCCCTATAATACTTTCATCTTCTCTGATTACATTAGCTAACATTTCAATAACTATCACAAACAATATCAGGGAAAGGGAACATCCTTGTCTAGTACCTCGGGTTAAAGAAATTTGCTGTGTTATTCCATCGTTAACCATAACAACTGCACTATTTTGTGAGTATAAATAGTTTATCAAACTCTTGAACCGTGTGCCAAACCCTATTATTTTTAATATTGTTTTTAAAACTGGCCATTCTATGCAATCAAAGGCCTTAAAAATATCTAACACCATCAATCCTGCTTTCAAATTGTTTTTTAAATTATATTTATTATATTTAACACTCCTATTAAATTAGGCATCTGTCTCCGGCTATGAATCCACCTTGATCTCTTTTAATATATTTATATATAAAGCTGTTCATTCTTTTTGCCATTATTGCTGTCAAAATTTTTGCATCTTGATTTATTAGGGAGATAGATCTATATGATCCTGTGTCTGATAAATCTTTATTCGGTTTTGGAATTAGTACTATCAGGGATTGCTCCCATGATGGTGGGATCCCCTCCCCTTCTAGTATTTTATTATATAATACTCTCAATTTGGGTATTAATAATTTTTTTAAAAGTCTTGTGGAACTCCGATCCCAACCCATCCAATCTTGGGGATTCCCCCCTTTTAATTTATCAATAACACTTTCTATTTCTTCCTCCGAAACCAATTGCTCCATTAAGTCTCTATCACTCTCTTTTAGCTTAATTTTAGAATATTTCTCCACGTATTCTTCAGTCTTCCCCTGAGGGCTGTTTCCTGCAGAATACAATTTTTGATAAAACTCTTTAAATATTTTTAATTTATCCTTCATTAAATTACAACTTTTGCTTAATTTATCTTTAATTGCTCCTATTACATTTCTTGCCTTTTTTGATTGCGCAGATCTAGCCAACATTTTTGAATGTTTATTACTATATTCAAAAAACTCTCTTTTCAAATACAACAAATTTCTCTGGGCTTTCTTCAAATCTTCTTTTCCCAATTCCCTTTTTTTTTTTTTTTTGCTTGAAGTTTTGCAAAAAATTCATCTATCTCTATCCGCTATGAATTCCATTTCCAACTCTCTAATTTCTTCCTCTAATTTTTCCCTAGATTTTTCTTGTAATCTTCTCAAAGTACACATTTCTCTAATACAAATCCCTCTTGTTACCGCTTTCATTGTATCCCATAATATAGCTGGACTACATTGCCACCTCTCGTTAATTTCCCAAATACTTTGCATCTCTTTGACCATTTTTTCAATTATATGTTTATAATTGAGAATTTTTGTGTCTAATCTCCATCTTTTAGCTTCCCTATAATCTTTCTTAACTTTAATATCTATACTCACTAGCGCATGATCTGTGACTTTTATAATCCCTATATCAGGATTTGAAACTTTAGATATCAAATTTTTTGAAATAAAAATATAATCTATTATTTTGATTATGACATATTTATCTTTACGCTAATAAAAATCCAAACCAAGCCTAAAATGAGCTCCAAGAGACTAAGGCCACTGAAAGCTCTTGGGATATAATAACAATTCTCAGTCCTTTCTCTGGGAGAAAAGTACAGCTGGACAAAGCACAGCCTGTGAGTATTGGATATCCAGGCTTTGTACTTTGCCACTGTCTGTCGTAAAAAACTCAAATCAAGCAGTTGTTGCCAGCCTGTTAGGGTGGTAATTAGCGAGTGTGCAGAGAGAGCACAGAAGTATAAACCAGTTCATGCATGCAGCCTTGATGCAGAAAATCCTCCTTACAAATGTTTTTGGGCTTGCGCTTAGTACCTTTGCAATAGGACCATGCCTCAGTGGTAGAGCACATGCTTTGCTTGCAAAAGGTCCCAGGTCCAATCCCTATCATCTCCAGGTAGGGCTGTTAAACATTAGTAACTGAAACCTTGGACAGTGACTGCCAGTCACTGTGGACAATACTGAGCTAGATAGACCATTGGTCTAAGTCCTATGTGAAAGAAATAGCATGCAAACTGGAGGTATGCAATTTGGTTATATATGAATACTGAAATTTCCTTGATCATAGAAATTCCAGTTGCAGGTAACTAGGTGTAACTTGCTACTTACATGAATAACATGGGCAACCCAAGCATGTTGCATGAACAACTTTAAGCGGTGGGGTTTTATGCATGAATCAGCCTTATAAAAGACTGAAGGTGCCTTGAAAGGACCATGATGACAGATGGATAGGTTGATGGCGAGGGAACCGAAACCTAAATATTTTTCCAAAGGGCAAAGTTGAGATATCTAGATAAAGAGGTGGTATACTACATATATTTACTACATGTATTTGTGTGTGCATGCAAGAATGTAGCACTCTGCTAGGTCAGCCCTAAAGGTCTCTTCTGCTGTATCTAATGGTGATATCATATCCCTATTTGCTTTGATATATTCCTAAGGATAAGAGCATTTCCCACCAAACATAATAATGCATAATGTTAGAGAGAATTTATACATCATTTTCCATAAAAACAGAGCTGCACTCTATGACTCTTGACAGAAGACCATTTAGTTCTTTTTGTACAGAATCATTATTTTTCTTTCCTCCAAAAACTTCCTTTTTGACATACCATGTACAGCAAAAAGAAGTGAACTCCTGGCATTATCCATCAAAGGTTTCTTTAATTCACTTTCACAATGATAAAGTGGTCCAGAAGATGCCACTTGACTTTTAGGGATGAAGTCGTTTCAGAGTTTCATCAGAACTAGGAAATCACTTAACCATTTTTTTAAAAAAAAATCATATCCAAGCAGTTCAAATAAGAAGAATAAACTGAGATTGTAGGACATAAAAGAAACCATTTCACTACAAAGTAACAAGTAAGACTTGTTACTTTGGAAAAATTAACTTATTTTCCTTTGGTATTCTGATAGGATAATAGTTTGCAAAACAACACAATTATTCCTGGTGGCATAAGTCTTATGTCATAAAATGAAGTTTAAAGAAGGGAACAGAAATTATTTGCTACAGTATGCAGTACTGATTAGGCTGACCATATGAAAATGAGGACAGGGCTCATGTAACTTTAACAGTTGTAGAGAAAAGGGGATTTCAGCCAGTGTCATTTGTATGCAATTAGTTCCTGGTGAAATTCCCTCTTCATCGCACCAGTTAAAGTTGCAGGGGCCCTGCCTTCTTTTGTATATGGTCACTCTAGTATAGTGCCTGCAACTTTAACTGTTGTGATGAAGAGGGAGTTTCACCAGGGACTAATTGCATACAAATGACACTGGCTGATATTCCCTTTTCTCTTCAACTGTTAAAGTTACATGAGCCCTGTCCTCCTTTTCATATGGTCAGCCTAGTACTAATGCAAAACTGATAGCATGCAGAAGCATTATCTTTTGGTTTATGAGTAAGAGCATCACTTAAACTATGGAACCCGTGACCACTGAGATAAATAGGTTGTATTCAATGTCGTCTTTCTGCCAACATCACTGGCAAATCAGTTTTCTCTCCCCCACCCCCCATGCAGCCCTCTGTGCAAAGCCCCAGTGTGCTGCTGATGGTTAGGGTACCCTCTGGAACAGATTTGGGGTGTCTAATGGGGGCTGCAGAGAAGAGGAAGAGGGAAACCCCATTTGTATAAGTGGAAATGCACTAGTATAATGTCAGATTCAGCTCCTTATCATAGCAACTAGAAGAAATGGCCTTTGGAAAGGATTGTACAAACAAGGGGAGGATAGAAGGTGTTGCAGACCTGTTGCAGCAACACAGCCATCATGGTGTATCTCTAATTTTTTTGTGCTGGGGGTGGGGCTAACAACAGGCGATGGATCTTATACATATGTCCAGGTTGTGAACGGTCCATGCCATTTGGCTTGCCACTCTGGGACTGACCCAGCAGAA